>CATIWJ010481181.1:0-19165 GCA_949640765.1 Croton laevigatus | reverse complement strand
ATCTTTTATTTATTTTTATATTATTTTATTTTTATTTAATTATTATTATTATTATATTTTATAATTAATTTTTATTATTACTAGTAAAATTTACAATAGGCCTCCCCGATACTGCTAATCGGGGTTTACGAGCGTTACAATGGGCCCGAATCAGAAAACGCAGAGGGGTCTAATTGCAAATTTTCTAAGTTTTTGGGCTAATTTGTAATGGAAGGACCTAAATGAAAGAATAAATAAACTTTAGGGGCTGAAAGGAGATGCGGAGGGACTTACCTGTACGCGACCAGAAACCGGAAGGACCAATTCGAAATTTGCCCCAAAACTGCGTCATTTGGGCCAAAACGCGCACCCTGCCTGCGTTTTGATCGTCTTCTACCTTTAGCCACTGAAATTCTTCGTCCGCCACCTACGGCCCACGTGGCCCATTAGCAATTCCAACAACGAACAATGACAAACTAGGTACTGGTGAACTCCTCTCGACGGTGCCGACCTGTTGGGACCCTTTGCACGGCCAGAGGTTGACCGGAGGCGAAGATATGGAGCCTCAAAGCTTTTGTTGACTTTTTCGAGCTCCGGTTTGGCCGAGCTCGTTCGAGCAGTTTCGGTGACCGGTCGACGAGTTTCTCACGTGAAACTTAACCTATTCAACCCAAGGAACAACTCTACAATCTCAGTTTTAGCAATAAACACAAAAAATTGAAATCCAAATTTTGAATTCCCTTAGTTTTTTTTTCCGGTTTCACTTTCAACTTCTATTTTTATTTTATTTTATTTTTCCTTTTCTTTCCCCTCTTTGTTCGATTCTCAATTCCTTCTCATTTGTTGGATGACAACTTCATCTCCACTAATTGGTTGCCACATCACTTAATTTTTTTACAACTTCTTTCTTCTTCTTATATATATATAATTACTTTATTATTATTATTATTTTTATTTTTATTTAAATTTCCATTATCATTATCTAAATTTATAATTTATAGTTAAATTACAATTTTAACCCTATGACTTCGCTAATCTAGGGGGTGTAAGGAGTTGTTTTCAAGTTTGACAGAGATTAAGTTTCTTTTTTTCAAAGTCAAAACAAGAAATATTCCAGAATAGAGTTGTATATAATACTACATAATAGGAGAAAACTAGACAGAAGTAGGACAAAAGGTAGTAAAAATTTGAATAACATAACAGAATGTATCATTTCACCCACTAATTGGACCTCGTGGCAACGATTGGTTGGATTAAGGGGAGAGGCCGGTGCCATGTGGTAGCGATGACACATGGGCAGTAGATCATTGGCAAGCAGGGAGGAGTTGGCAAATGAGGTAGCAGTCGGTGCTGATATGGCGATGGCCGGAGGGTCGCCTGATGGTGACCGGTCACCATATTTTGGCTGGAACTTGGTCGGCTGGCTGCGGCGAGTGGAGATGCTGATGGTGCGTGGTAGGCACTAGGCAATGGCAAAAGTTGACCGGCCGTCGACTATTGACTCTAATTAGGTGTGAGCTACCACGTGGTGAGTTCTGATTGGCTATTGTTAACTGGACAGGCTGACAGGGCTATTAACTTTAACTCTTGGTTTGATTCTGCTAGTTCAGTTCAATTCGGTCTGATTTGAACTGATTTGTGCTTCTACTTTGATTTTTTATCCAATTCTTAATCAAATTGACTTGAAAAAACTCTCGGTTTAAGGTAGAGTGTGATTGAGGCTAAGATCAACACACGGGGTTAATTGGCCATGATAATTAGGCTAATAAAAAGACTAAAATGGTGTCCGGTTCAGACGTTTAGGTTTAGATTTTTGGGAATGCTCAAATAGAGAATTTGGATTTTTGAGTTGAAATTGAACCGAACCAATGATTTTCGGTTCAACCTTAATCACTTAAAGCTACACTGTTTTTTTGCGTATAAAACAGTAAAAAAAAAAGAAAAAAAAATCCAATCCTAAAATCCTGAATCATTAATTCTTTCTTCTTCTTCTTCTTCTACGGACTACGGCAGCCGCTCAACTTCGAGACCAGGCCTCAACACCATTTCTGTTTCTTCTTCTCCTTCTTCTGCTTTGCCTTCGACTGCCGCCACCACTCTTCTTTCTGTTTCACGAACCCTAAAACATCTTCGCATTCTCCATTACCGCTTGTCGAAGACATCGATTTTAATAGTGTCTTCTTGGAGTCTTTGAATGAAGCTCGAGATTAGGACTTCTGTGAAGGTGCGAATGGCTAATTATGGGCATTTGGTGCAGGTTTAACTCTTTGCACTTATCTGAAATTAGAAATTAATTTAGTGGGTTAAACTGAGGCATTTGGTACTCTCTTGGTAACATTAGTAACTTTTGAACTCACTGGATTGCAATGGAATGCTATGATGTTGGATATGAACCTGAATCAGGTTTATTCAATTTGTATCATCATCTGATAATGAAATTATTAAAAAATATTTCATTGACAAAGTTATTATATCATCAAATGTGTATGTCATCTGTAATATGTCAAATCTTTAAGCATCTCATATGATTCTCTTTGTTGTCTTTTTTCTTTATATGAGTGTGTTTGGTGTTCAATTAGCAAATTCTTGTCCTGTCATGTAGCATCTTTTGATCGGAAATTGCTATACTAAACGAATTTAAATACTGTCCACTAACAGACTTAATATCCTCTTTATTTAAATACTGTCCACTAACAGACTTAATATCCTCTTTATATTTGCAGGTACAATTTCATGGCAAAAATATAAAGAAAGCAACATTGGTCTAACATTTATTAGAGCACCAACTCAGGGTAATTCATATTACTTTTATTAATTTCTTGCAAACATACAATCTTTTGTTGTTGCAAATTTTTTCCCTTTTAAAATAAATATTAACAAATAGGTTTTGCATCTTGATTTTTGAAGCCTTTGACATTTTTTTCTAGAGTTTGCATCTTATTTATAAAATTTGCTTTGATTTTGAAAAAATTGCATTTTTGGTGATGTTTGCATTTTTAGTTTAGAAACTACATTTGCATTTTAAATTAAAATTGGCATTTTTATGAAAGTTAGTCTTAGGACATGTAATAAATATTTTCCATGAATAATTAGAATTAGACTATTAATCATGTATTTGCTTTAATTCATGCATTTTTTAATTCATTCATTTTAATTATGGGTTATGTTTCTGAAATTTATTGCCTTTGTATTGTGATTTTGCTCTGTATTTGAAATTCTAGTGATTAGAATTTAGATTAATCATTATACTTTATTTGGTGAATCTCCAATTCTATTGCAATAATTTACTTGTTTCAAATTAGAACCATGAACAGATTATATATTTTCTTAAGTCATTGTATATTTTAAAGTGCAACAATTCAATCTGTTGAACCTAGACCAGGGGGAAAACAAAATTAATCCAAAGCATTTGAGGAGAGCAAGATTATAAAAATTTTGGGGATGTGATTTAGGTATGAAGTGACATCTTATGAAAAACTCTACAGGCAGAATAAATGGAGCCTAAGACCACTATACAAACCTATGGCATTTTTGGCATGGAAATGGCTCCCCATGTCACTGTAGATAAACAATGATATGGGGGTTTACATTTAAATGTATGTATAGATATCTCTTTTTTTTTTTTTTTTAATTATACACTGTTGGTTTTAAGCGAACTGGATCGGTTCAGTTCATAAGTCTATCAGTTCGGTTGGTGTGTATAGATATCTCTTTTTTTTTAAAATTATACACTGTTGGTTTTAAGCGAACTGGATCGGTTCGGTTCATAAGTCTATCAGTTCGGTTGGTGGTTCGGAATTTGGAAGAATCGTTAGGTTCGGTTCATGGTCAGAATGGAATTATATTTCTGAAATGAAAATTTGATATATATATTTTTTAGTATGGCTATTATCTTTCATCAAACTTGTGTGATTTTAATGAATTTTTTGTGTTTGCATGTGTATTACAGGGCTCTTTCTGATTCCAGTTTGAATCTCCAGTTTGACAACCTTGATCATATACTACAATGCACATGTATGTGCTTCACTCACTGCTTTCATGGTTTTATTATTTCGTTGTATTTCCAATTTATATGCACTCTTGTAATTATTCTTTTTTGAAAAATCTACTATGTAGAATAAAGGCAAATGCTGGTGCACTTACCAATTATGAAGTCTTAGACTATTTGAAGGCTAGAGGTGCTTCAAATGATTCTTCAAGAGTTATTGCTCCTGTGGAACCATCAGAGTACAAGGTTTTTTTTTCTAAATCTTTGTTAGGCAATATATATAGTCCTTTTGCGGTGAAAAGGTTTGACATATTGGGTTTGAATTGATTAAAAAGGAACACAACATCTGAATTGTTTTGTTAATTACTTTTTCTGTAGGTTTATGATTATTTAGTGGAGACTCCTGCTTGTAGGCAATCAAGAGAGCAAATCACTGAATTTATTGCAAAGTGTGAGCCATATAAACTTGCAAAAGCTGAGATCCTCAATATCATTAACATTGCTCCTTCTGAATTAGTTGAACTTGACTCGGTAAATCCAATATTTCAATTCCATCTCTTTTTCTACATCCTGCCTTTAATTGTTTCTTTGCTGAAATTTCTGCTTAGGAATGTCATGTATTTGTTTTTGTTATTTTCTCAGTTTGCATATCTTTGTTTACTTGTTAGCTATCAAAGCAGCTCCAATATGGGTGTTTACTTCCTGTTATTGGTCGTATATTTATGGTATGTAGAATGGTCTCGAGGTTTAGTACTTTTGATTTGTATGGCATGTTTACAACATAATACCCAGTTTTCTTATTCCAGAGATAAATTATCAGTTTACAAATCAGTTCCGTCGAATTGGAATAAATTTTCTTCAAGAAATCCAAATAGTTATTGTTGATTGCTTTTCCTCTTTCCATAAAAACGGATGCTTTGTTCTTAAGATTGAAGGTAGAAATAACCAAGACTCTTTGGCGAAGAACATGGTTATAAACATTTTATATGGTCGCTATTGTAATTAAGTCTGGTTCTACAAGTACTGCCGGAATTATAAAATTAGGGAAATAGTGAGGAAAAAATTCTTCTTTGTATAATAAGTTGGAGAGGTATAAATAACTCTAGCCTTTATAACATGCTTTCAATATTTAGTCAGATTCAAATTTCATCAAACATAAGTGTTATGTTGTAATAATTTTAATTGATCAATTAGACAAAATGTCGGTAAAAGTGAATGTTGTTTAGATATTAAGGTGTTGGAAATTATTTAGGTATTCTCATTCTTGTTTTGCATCATTGCATTTCAATAAAATTTCAGAACTTTTAAATTTTAAGATTTTTGATTTACAGGCATCTAGTAAAGTAATTATTTATTTTTTATCATTTTCCTTGGGTGTTGGAATTGTTAATTGCTTAGAATCACGAACAGCAAGACTGTCATTGCTCGCGTTCTTAAGAAATGTGATATGTTACAAATGCATTAGTGATTTTTGGTTCTTATGTTTCACAGCTTATAGAGCAATCTGAAATGCGTGAGATCCAGATGGAGGAACTACTAGACTTAGTCCGAATGGTATTTCCACCGCCACCACGAGTGGTAGAAGATGAAGAAAATGAAGAACAAAATCTAGACATGACTGAAACTCCAGCTGTGGGACAAATTAATGAGGATGGAGAAGATGAAGAAACTACTGAGCATGCTATGGAGATAAGTTGATGTCAAATATGTTGGTCTTCCTCAATAGAATTAGATGACTTTTAGATTCTAAATTAAACATTTGGCATTATAGACAAACTTAGGATGCATACATATGCGGCTGTCATTCTCCAAAATTGGTATAGTATATTACCCAATTATGTAATCTTTATTGCAAGTTATATATGCAATGCAATGGCATTTGGAATTAACTCATATTATTGTTTAGTAGTTGTTTACATCTTTTCTTTAAATTAAATAATTATAGTTCTTAGTTACTCATTTGCTTGCTGTGGGTAAATTTCATCCATCGTCCTTGAAATTTCTGCTTATAATGAGAAGGTCCTTAAACTTTAGTTTGTAACACCATAACCACCGGACTTCCTATGTCTTTCGTAGGGCGTCCTTTTGCCGTTAGAATTTTTTTTTCCCGTCTGTCAAGTGATGACTTGGCGTCCTATTTGTCAATTTTCTCTCCTTGAATCTGACAGGTGTTATAACAACCAAACACGTCGGATTACCACCCATTACTACTAATTATTTTCCCGTTTAGTCCAAGGGTTATGTGGAAGATTGCGATTTGAAATCAAAACTCCTAATTCCTCTTTTCTCTTTCAACTCTCTCTGTATTTTACCCCTTATCTGACCTATGAAACTCATCCAAGTGAACGAAATACTATATTTCTACTTGACAAAAAGTCCTCAGATGGAGACAATTTAAATACATGCCAAGTTAGAGGATTAAATTCAAGGGTTTTTATAAATAGTCTACTAATTCAAAAAATTATATACCATATCTTATAAAAATAATTTTCAATATAACCACTTTTTAATTACAAAAGGAAGATACACCGTTTATAAACATATTATAAACAGGCTATAAATAATTTATGAACAAAAAGGAATATGATCCTCTTAAGAGTTAAAAATTAAAATATAATCTTTCTAAGAATAGAAGTACTCTTGTGAACTAAAAATTTAATTAGGCTAAAAAGTTATTTTTAGAATTAAAAACTGGGAATTTTCTAATATTATCCCAAAATAAATAAATAAATAAATAAAATAAGTATAAGCTGAGGAGTTAAATTGAAGATGTAGGCGGTAAATTATAATTAAACTCTCATTTTGTATTTTAACAAAGGAGTAAAGGTAAGGTACCATCAAGATTCTAATGGATTGTCTAACTGAATGAAATGTGAGATTTCACATGGGAAACAATTAATACAAGGGATTAAGTTTTCCCATTAATATTCAGTTAGAGTTTGTTATATCTTTTTTTTTTTTTTTTTTTTAACATAGATATCCTAAATCTATCCTAATCTAAGGGAAAGAAGGAGATAGGAGTCGAACCCGGGTCGTGCCGGGAGAAACTCAGCGCCTTAACCAACTGGGCTGAAGCTTACTCTTAGAGTTTGTTATATCTTTTTTTTAGTTACAAGAGTTTGTTATATCTAACAGCCTTATTCATTCATAAAGTATGTTTGCTTTTCTTGGAAACCTAATGTTTCATTTAATATCAATTCTAAGGCAAATTCTATAAATATAGAAGGCTATGTTTGGAAATTGAGGCTTACTCTTTCTTTTATATACATCTCCTCTCCTTATTGAAGATGGGAATTTCACTTTCTGTATAAAATGCCGCTTGCTAGCTGGTTTATTGTTAATTGCAAAATAATATCGAACACAAAACAATGATAATTATTTTTTCTAACTGGAATATAGTTTGGCTGGACGAGCAATTCAAAGAGTTTCTAATATAATCCAAGTTCTTATTGGATTTAATAACATCAAGAATCGCGGATGTCAAATATTTGTTGGTTTTAACCATCTGGTTTCATAATACCAAGAACCATGAATACCAATTATTTTGGATTCAAGCTTGGTAGAACTACCAAGAGCAGCAAAGCTTACCCTACCGAGTTTTAACATAGCCGTATTTCTAAAATTTAAAAAATAATATAGAAAGGGTGAATATATCCAAAAAAAAAAAACTTTTATATAAGAAAAATTAAAATAGTGTTCAATAGAAGTATAGAAGCATCTTTTGTGTTCAATTTTTTTGGAATAAATTCTCTTTTCTTTTGTTTCTTTAGAACAACAAAACACCTTGAGCACAAAAGATGTAGTAGTAAAGTTAATTCCACAAATCCACATCCTTCTTTTTCTCTATTTCCTGCTTTAACTTTACAGGGTCCTGTCCTAGTCCAATCCCCACTCAGACCCATAATTTCAGAAAATGATGAGAAATTAATTGAAGCTAAGATTAAACTCGAAACCCTTGTTGTTAATAAGCAAATAATAGCCAATTGCATTATTATTTTTACATATGTAAAATCATCTTACCTAATAATGAATTCGTGTAACTTCTTTA
This sequence comes from Croton laevigatus, assembly GCA_949640765.1. NCBI lineage: Eukaryota > Viridiplantae > Streptophyta > Magnoliopsida > Malpighiales > Euphorbiaceae > Croton > Croton laevigatus. The sequence goes on along the minus strand of CATIWJ010481181.1, from coordinate 11,150 downwards.
ATTCAATCTCTTCTTGCTTTCTTGATTTTCCGATAGAAATCATCAAGAATTGGCTTAGGAAACATGAATTCCACTTCTTGAGACAGATCAAGTAACCGACTTGTCCGTACATGCGACGATTTTCTTTTAGAGGCCTGTAATAATAAGGTCTTGGATGGTTTTGTTGGTGCAGGTGGACATTTTTTGCTTACAGGAATTTTGTGATCCAAAGATGTTGGAGTCTTGAAACCATCATCATCAGAATCATCATCATTATTGCTAGCCTGTAATTCCTTTTCTGAAGATTCCGGCGACCTCCGGGAATCCGACTTCTTGGGTTCTTCTTCTTGTTTGCATTTGTGAATGTTTTCTTGAAAATTAAATTTTGGTTTCTTCAACAGAAGGTTGAATTCGATATCTTCTTGATTTTCTTGGAGGAGAAGCAAATGATCTGAGGTTGACATGCTTAACAATAAGATCAAAATGTAAAGAAATTAGAAGAAAGAAATAAGAAAGAGATGGAGAGAGTTTTAAGTGCATTGGATCCTTCGCCAGGGAAGCATTGAAAGCCTCCAACACATTTTTCACTCTCTTTGTTTTGTGTATTACTATAAGAGAAGAGAATTTAGGAGTACAATAAGTTTATTATTTTAATTTTATGTACAGTTTCTACTAACTTTGATGCATTCTATGCACGTGGTTTGCTTCATGGGGGACCATTATACTTCTCTCCTTTCTTTCATGGATAATAATCTCATGATAATTTCATATATTCTTTGTCTATCTCTCAAGCAACGCCTCATCTATTAGTAATATCACTTTCTAGTTCCCTTTTATTTTAAATTTACTCTTCATTTACACATTTGAGTCTTGTATAAGTTTTTAAAAATGAGTAAGGCTACAAGTCTCAAATAAAAAATTCGAGACCTGCCTTTTTTGTTTTTCCAAATCACACGATAGGTTGTTTGTACTGAGTTTCGAGACCAATTTTAATATATTGCAGTTTATAGAAATTAACTATGTATTATAAATTTTATATGACTGTAAATTTAATAGTCAAATTATTCTATATCAAATTTCTAATATTGGATCAAATTATTCAAATTGTGTTATACTGAAATTGATTTCGGTCAATCCAAACGATCTACCATGCGATTTAACAAAAAAAAAAAAAAGCACACAAAATTGGAGGTCTCGAAATTCTCCATTCAAGACCTCCTGAATTTACGTTTTAAAATATAAGGGGGAAAGACCTTGGCATGGATTTTTCCACACTTTGGTGTATTTACAACAAACCCATAGGAATCCTACAAATTAATTAAACGAGGATATTCATAGCTAGGAATGGGCATGCGGCGGGGAATTTCCATTCTCCGTTGGAACCTGATCTAAATAAAGAGGGGAATTTCTATTATTTTTCCCCATGTGGCTGGAGACAGGGCATGATTTTTCCCCATTGGCGAAAATGGGGTGGGGATGAATTTTATACTCCCCACCCTGTAGGGATCCGCATCCCCATCCAGTGAGGATCTCCATCTCTGATTTCGTGGGGACCCGCTAATATATAATATTTTAATATATTATAATAGTAAATAAATTAAAATAATATTATAATAATTGATATAGTGAACAATTTTAAAAAATAAATTTTCTTTATTAGTTTATAGTATATAAATTAAAAGTATTATTTTTATATTTTGTGATTCAATAATTAATTAAAATTAATATTAATAATTTTTTAAAATTTAAAATGCGGGATTGGGGATCCCCATAAAAATAGGGATATCTATGAAAATGGAGATGAGGGAAAAATTATCCCCGTGAATAAGATGGAGATGGAGATGGAAAATGTATCTCCTCCCCCACCCTGCCCATGCCCATCAATGTTCATAGCAATACATTATTCATGAAAAATTAAAAATGTCCAAAATGTTAAAACCTAAAAACTCTCAATAATTAATTTTTCTAAAACCAATAATGCAAATAGACACAAAAAAAAAAAAAATGTCAAATATAATGAGTAAGGATTGTGGTTTAATTTTTTGAGCGTACAATCGGATACAATTCAAAATCTTATGGGCTAAAATTTACAGTCTATGGAGCACTTTCGGTGGTTTACAAGGATGGCAGGTGAATCCTTTCAAGAGGAAAAATGGGATGGCAAGTGAAAAAACATGGTTAAAATATACCTCGCACCAATCTATTTACAGCAATGAGTAAGCAATTATAAATAAAAAATTCCCTCTAAAAAAATTATGAATTGAAAAAACATTTTACTCCTTGTTTCTCTTTGGAGATTAAAACGCGAATCAATCAACTAGTTGACAGTTTGGGATAGGTGCGACCATATCAAGTGTCTATAGCACACCAATTAAGGAATTTTTGAGAACTCGAAAGTATAATACACTCAGAATTTGACATGAATTGTTGATTTAGATTCATGATAAGCGCTTTACCAATAATGTCAGTCCTGAAACACTAGCTTTTGAGTTGCCTAAATGGTAAATTATTCAATGAATAACCGAACAAGTGTGGAATTAAATGGATAAGGTGATTTTGGTAAGTCGTAAGTATCAAGTTACTCTAGACGAAATTAATGGAAATGTATTCAATGAATGAATTGTAAGTGCTAAGAGCCAAGTTATCCAAGACATGCTCAACAATGACAATATGACAAGTTTGGAGATAATATCTTCCAGACGTAATTAATGGAAATATATTGATTGGAGGATTGTTGTAATGCCTCAAAAAGGATTGATAAAGAAAGCGAGAGAATTTTGGGTGCTTTAGCTACTTCGGAGAGAATCGACAAATCAATGGATTTGTATGTTACTACCCAAGAGAAAATCAGTCAAATAATTATGTGTAATAAATGCAAAAGCAACCTCCTTAGACACGATCGACAAGATATATTTGAATTGTAGTAAATGTAATATATTTTACACGATCGAGTGAAAGAAATTTGTTTACAGTGTTTGAATATTTGTTGTTGTTAATTAGATTGAAGGGGGCTCTTTTTCTGCCTTTTGAACTTCTTTTTATAATTGAGTTTCTAAAGTAACTACCTACGTTAATAATTTCTTATCATGTCTCAACTCAGTAAACAACCATTACCTGACCACAACTCAACTAAGTAATCCACCATTACCTTAGTAACTGATTACCACTTCGAAGTAGTTATTCATATGCCTGCTTGATGTAAAGAAACTTATGTATCTCAACCTTCACAATATTGGCTTTCTGAAGTCAAACTTAACGTGTTCACTATTACATTAATCCTATGTATTAATTAATCAATAGATCTATTAATTGATTAATATTAACTATTAATCTAACATAAAATCTACCCATTTCTAATTTTTTTTTTTTTGTTTTTTGAAATGAATCTACCCATTTCTATTGTTTGCAGCCTAAAAGGATGCTTTCCTCTAGCTTTTTCAATGACTCTACATGGTCCTTTCTATTTGGAAGAAAATTTCTCAATTCATGGTGACCCTCTGCCTTCCTCATTACAAGACTGTCAACTTATATCTTTTTTGTTTTTTTTCCCCGTAACTCTATTATTATGAAATTTTGTGATCTTTTGCCTAATTCTGTTATTTTCCTTTTTTCTTATTTTTCCTTTTTTCCCCTTTCTCAGTGTACTTCTCATTATGGTTTTTTTTTTGTTTCAGACGCTCAGATTAATTCTGTAGCCATTGCTAGCCTGACTAGAAGGACTATTACGTCTTGATTCCTTTTTCTTAAAAAAAATTAAGTTTAAAAAAATAATATTAAAAAATACAAAATAACATTAAAAATTAAGTGCAAAAATAATATATCAAGAAATATTAATATTTAAACATTTTAGCTATATAAATTTTTCTACAAAATTGCTACGTCTTTGCTGCAGAATTGTTTCCTAAAACTGAAAACAAATTTGCTATAGAATTTTCAATCCGTAGCTAATAACTTAAAGTACGAGGAAGACAGTATTATGACAACTTTCGAGAGACATATATGGTATATACCAGGCCCATATATTAGTCTGTGCAAACAGAACACTTGTACAGAGCCCTATTAAAAATCCATTATTTTTTGAAAAAAAAAAAATAAATAAATGTATACTTCAAGGATTAAACCAAAAATACATAGTTTATTTTAGCATTCACTGAGCCACTTTCAGAATAAATATTTTTTTTTATTCATTCTAGTGATACATATCATAATTTTTATAGAACTTAACGCTTAATTTTAATACTTCACACAGAACTTTTCAAATTTATGAGACGGCACTAGTATATACATAAGTATATAAAGCATTGAGAGGATATATAGTGTGTCCTAAAAGCTAAGTAGATTTTTACTTCCAGAAGGAAAAAAAAAAAAAGAGCTAAATGGTTGGTCCACATCATTAGAGAAAGCAAATTTATCGTCTATCAGCTTTCAGGTAACGTAAGTGAAAGCAACTAAACAACTAACATATTTGAAGAAAAGAGTGACTTCACAAATCCTTCATTATAACTTTAATATACTCTTAGTATTCACAAATATAAGTTCACTTCTAGTTTTATATTTCACAAATATATGTGATTGTTGGGATTCATAGTATTTCAAATCCATAGATTTAGTAAAATTAATTCAACGCGAAATGCAAAGATGGTTGATTGCATGGAATACTAGATTTTATGGTTTGGTTAAAAAAAAAAAAACATACTAATTTATAAACTTAAATACATAATTATAGCAATAATAAATTGGAAAAATTCCATCTCCTATGTGGGACTTTATATTCTATCAAAATGATGAAATTGAGGCCCTAATGTGTGATTCATATTCCATCAATATGATGGAATGTGCCCTTTTTTTTTCCTCAGCCAGACGATTGAATTAAGCAAATCAATGGAAAATTTATTTCCATTGTTTCGATTCCATAAAAACTTAATTTGTTTTGATGGAATTGAAAGGATAGAAATAAAATTTCTTATTGATGTGCTCAATTCAATTGTTTAATTAAGAAAAGATAGGCACAATTCATGAAATTGTTACATTCAATCACCCTAATTTTATTATTTTAATGGAATATGAAATCCAATGTAGAAGGTGAAATTTTACTAATTTCATCATTTTATTATCGTTACTAATATGAATTATCATTTTTTTTTCTATTAATACATTAAATTTTATGCATTCTAATTTTTTTAACAAAACTATAAAAATTCATAAAATTAACAATCCTTGCATTTAATATTCAATGGATTTTATTAAATTTATCGATTCTCATATTTTATCAATCCAAACGACCACATGGATTGAATTGAATGGATTTTATTAAATTTATCGATTTTTTATTTTATCAATCCAAACGACCACATGGATTGGATTAAATTGAAGCAGGACCACGTATGAGCAAGAAATGATATACTAAGAAAAACATCTAGGAAGTAATTAGGTAGTTGCTATGTTTTAAATTTATTTGAATGGAAATTATTATTATTAAAGTATTAAATCGAAATTGTTGGCAGTAATTGAGGGGTGTAGCATTAATATGAAGTAACAAGAGCTTGGGATTCCATGGAAAACTGTTAGAGATTTGGTAAACTTGTTCATAATTTCATATCTACACATATCTACCGCCTATATATATATATATATATATATATATATAGCTAACTGGTGCAGTTGTTGGATAGCGATAACTAACGAGAAGAATCTATGTTTATCTCGCGGGCAAATTTGACGAGAAAATGAAAATGAGATTTTAGTTTCTGTTTTTCAGTACAAAAATGCGGAATTGGCGTTGGTGTGGTGTGCATGGTTTTCATCATCAGCACCACCACCAAACATATCAACTTCACGAACCTCATAAAGCCTGTAATTTTCCCAGATCCACAACCCCATTGATTGGATTACTTTTTCTCATGTGATTTCCAGAATTCGATTATTTTTTCCTCCTAGAAAAAATAAGCTGAGGATTCGAGAGAAAAAAAAAGGTTATTTTCCTAAGCTTATCGAGTATAATCTACTTATAAAGTATAAGTAGAAAAGTACTTAAAATGAGTTAAGGTTATTTTACGATTATTTAAAGTAGATGAGACTAGAAGGGAAATTAGCATGTGAGTACTAAAATTTGCTACTCAGAAGTTTCGTCTATTAAGAGCAAGCCTAGGGCAAAGCCCACAAAGCTTCAGTTAAATAACCAGTTTAATTCAAGCAATTTTCCTAAGTCCAACAGTTTGAACCGAATACCATTCTAGCCTCTCTATAAGTCTGACGTCATGGTTTCTTAGTCTTGTACGTCCTTCTCAGTCTCAATTGCATTTTGTCTCAAATCGAGAATTTTTGCAGATAAAAAAGCTCACGAATTGGACTTTAAAACATAAGCAAAGACAAAATTAGCTTAAATCGGACCCAAGTGAACCAAACCAATAATAATTAGGCCATAAGTCAAAGTCAACAGCCCAAGTAGCAACAGTAGTTAACCGCCAATCGCCACGTGTCAACGCGTGGCCCACATGCACCTACCACATCACCTGCACATGAGCTTCACGTGTCGACAACACTCCCGCGCTTACGTAGCCACCAATGAGCCGCCGATCACCATTCGGCCACCCTCAGCCTACTGCCACGTCAACGCCACATCACATGCCATGTCAACTACCATGTCAACACTTGTCCAACCATCTTCTGCCACGTGTCACCGCATACCACATGTACAGCCACGTGTCCCCTACTACAATGCCTAAATTTTTAGTCTCCTGACAGCCTACTTGCTCCCTACTCGGTCCAGTTTTCTCTTATTTTAAAGTATTCTAGAGTGTTCTAATTCTTAAATATTCCATACTTTGGCTTTAAGACAGGACACCTAATTCTTGTTAGATTTGGAAATAACTACCTACACCTCCTAAATTGGGTCTGCCTGAACACTATATATACCATATCTCTCCTTTAATTCAAGACACATCGAAAGCTCCAAAAACCACCAAATTTTCTCCCAAGAAACTACCGATATGAATTCTTTCTTCTCCACGCATCAAGAATATTTTTCTTGTGTTCTAGACCAGCATATTCAAGACTCAGCTTAGCTCTTGCCGAATAATTGACGCTCAGGTATCGTATTCTAACTAGTTTTTCAATTAATCTCTTTTCTCTAATCACCTAAAATTTAATTAATCTGTAATTAATTCACTTCATAATGATGTTTAATTTAATTTTGTCCAAATTTGAAAATTAAAATTGGATGCAGTTAGTACTTATCGTTGGCATTTGGATGCAATGGTCAATAATGTTTGGCATCTAAGTTGTATTTATGGATGGCGAAATGATTGTGATAAACCAAACACTTGGATTTAATGTGCAATATCGCACTTTTACTTTTTCCTGGTTATATTGTACAGATCTAAATGAAATATTGAATAGGCATGAGAAGAAGGGTGGTAATGCCAAGGATTTCGGATTATTACAAAATTTTCTTGTTGTTAATGACTGCAATTTTAAGGTAGGGTTCCAAGGTTATAGATTCACTTGCTCGAATGGTATATCTAATGGAGCAAATGTATAAGATATATTCGATTGCTCTTGCCACAAATGATTGGATATATTTGTTTCTAGCTATTACGTGGCAGTACTTGATTAATGCCACATGGACCACGGTTGGGATGCGATGCCACGTGGCGTTGGCTAGTTGGGCCACATGGCGCTGACTACTTATTGGACTGGTATCGGCCTATGCCATGTGACGCTGACAAGGCGTGTTGACTTTGACTTTGACTTCCGATCTCATTTGACTGGTTTGGTTTAATAGGGCTGGTTTATGCTTTTGTTTCTATTTTCAGTCAGATTTCAAGCCTTTTGGATTTGGAAAAATTATCAGTTCGAGGCAGAGTGTAATTGGAACTGAGATCAATGTATAACATCGGAAAATCATGATGTCAGACTAGAGGAGAGGCTATAAGAGCATCTCCAATGCAATATAAAAATACTCTTGTGAACATGACATATCAGCAAAATAGAAAGGAAAATTAAAAATTGCTCTCCAATGCAACTGCCTATTTAAGATGTGAGGCTGACATGGCTTTGAAATAAATACACAGTGTGAGATAGAGCTTTTACAAATAGAAGCCCTGTTAGACATGCTGACTCAGTTATTTTTAACGTATTTCTAAGCGGTAATTATTTTCTCTCTCTTTATTTTATTATTTTTCCTTCTCCAATTCGTCTCTGCAACTCATCTCTTCCTGTATAAAAAAAAAAGAAACTCATCTCTTTTTCTTTATTGTTCTAACAATCCTTTCAATTCTAATTTCTAATTGCAAAGGTACTCTCTTTCCTCTTCTTTCAATTTCCCTTTCAATTTCTTCTTTTGGGACTTCAATAATCCTATTCAGATTTTTCCCTTTTAACAGTTTGAGATTTCTTTTTAATATTTTTAATTGTTAAACATAACTTCTAATCAATCGCATAAATTGATTGTAATAGTGGGTTTTTGGCTAATTGATTTAATTTTGACTTTCTCAAAAAGAAGAATAACTGACGAAGCCATATCAACCGGAGCCAAAGAACAACAGCTTTGCGATTTTAAAAGTGAAGGAAGTTTGATGTCCAAATTTGATGGTGATGCTGGAAAGCTTTTAAATTTTTCTCCTTATTTGTTTTTTGGTTAATGAGAAAATTAATGGAAGGCTTATTTTTTGGTTGCAGAGAAAATTACCGAGAAAAATTTCTTTGTTAAATAATAATTAAAATTTAAATAATACATTATCACAACGCAAAAAGAAGGATGTAGCTAGAGATTTGCTTAATAGAGAGAACTCGTGCTACAATAGCATTGAATAATATGTAATAACATATTACTAAATTTGAGTTCCAAAAACAAATAAAAACAGAGTGTTTTACATTCTACTATTTCTATTTTTTTAAAGTTATAATTGGAATTATATTTTAAAATAATTACAAATCACCACTTAATTTAATTCTAACATGTCAAGCATTGAAGAACTTTTTAATTCAATACAATGTCTAGAAATAGAGAGGGTTGCCAAATTATCTTCACACATTCTATTTGAGTATGCCACATAAACCACAATTCACAGTACGGAAGAATATATGTGTCTAAATATAAGAAAATATAAGTACATAAAAATCTATTTTCTAAAATAAAAGAACCTGAAAACATATTAGTTCAAATATGAAAGACCAAAAAGAAATTTTCCTTATATATAATTTATTGTTTGGGTATCCATAATAAATAATTTATAAATATTTTTGTGGATGCGGATGTCACCTTTCACTATATGTCAAAATATGTAGTATTCATTAGATTTTTAATTTTATCTATTAAACAAAAAATAATTGTCTATTAGGGACATTTTATAACTATTCTTATCTTTTAGGCTTTGTTCTACTATGCATACTCACCCAACAAAAATCAAACAGGCAAAGCAAAAGAAACATAAACCATGAAGCAAATTGAAACTCCGCGGGAATCGGAAAATGGAAATCTGAAACAAGAATACTATGAAAACAGAACGATGGAAACAAAACGAAAGCAAATTGGAAAAGATCATCTCAGAAATAATTTGTTTTGGTTAGAAAATTAATTTTTAGTTAAATTATCATGGTTTAAACACTTGCCTAAGGTCAATCAAGTGTGAGAAGTGCATCACTCTAATTATTTAAGTTAGAATTCCTTTGCAAAATACCAACTTCCTATGGTTGGACGACCGATCTGATCCATCAACATACTTCTCACGTAAGGATGAATCTATATCTACCAATTTTATCATCATTCATTGGACGAAAATTGAGATGGTAGGTTGAAAATAGGTCATTTTGCACTTTCATCGGAAGTTGTTGGCAGTGGCGAAGAAGGAAGCAAAGGATGAAGATGAGTGATATCTTATTAAATTCATATATACTACTACATAAATTTGTTGTAAATATAATATACAATAGTCTTGTTATTAGAAATTATTTACTGGTTTCATATACTTTTCGAAAATTGACTATAATCTGATTATAAACTAAGGCGTGTTTTGTTTGGAAAATGATATTTATGACAATAATTTTTTATTTTTTGACCTTATATATACCACCATGCATAATAAAAAGTGTTATTTAGTAAATTTTTGAAAATTTTGTATTTACTTTTGTTTCACCCATTTTATTAATTTTGTGATAAATAGAATTTTTATTATGTAGCTTTAAAATTAGTGATAGATTTTATTGTAATTTTTCAACGTAGTCAACTATAGTCTCTAGTCGGTTAAAAAGATTTAGCCATATGGAGATATAAAGAGAAACATCTGCAGAAAAATGTGAAATATCTGCGAAGAAAAGGAAGTAACTCCGAAGCGGTTATAAATTATGATGTCGTGGAGAAGTGGTAGCCTATCTAAACTATTTTTGAAGAAGTGAACAGAATTAGTTACATTACTTTAGGAAGAAAACGGATAAAATGGAAACACTTTGAAGTTGGTTGCGTGCTCTATAAAAATTATCTAAATCAGTTTACCACGTTGTGTCATGGGAATGTGAATTGCGGCACAAGCATGAGGCTACCATTCGGAGGACTATAAATATGAAGTTCGAGAACTGAGAAAGGCCCTCTAACCAATCCAACACACAAACTAGACTACAAGTCTATAAATTCTACTTTAGGCATTTTGTTTATTTTTCGATTTAATAACACTTTCGTTGATTAGTGTCCGATTTGTTATTCAATCAACTATTGTTAATTATTTCTGTAACACCCCAACCCGTCTTACGAATAAGACAAGTTAAAGTGTCACAACGCCGTTTACTATTGCTAACCAATTCTTGAATAACATAAAACTTATAATTATTTTATTATATAACAGTCATGCTAGATAGTATGTCATTATTATCCCAAAAATTACAATTTATCTAATCCAAGCTAGCTTCTATAAATATTTTACATAACAGCTATTTAATAGTACACTAAAAATTCTTGAATTACAATATATCTATACCAAAACGCTGTACTGGGGAACTGCTCCTGTGAATGCTGGATCTCACGCATTTTAGCTATAGACCTGCGAGTTACAGAAATAACTCGCTGAGCAACTCCATGCTCAATGGGTACATATATATAATTTTGCACTTAAAAAAAAATAAGGTAGCAATACTTAAAAATAATTATCAAACTCATTTCATAAAAACGTATTTAAAAT
>CATIWJ010481116.1:0-21171 GCA_949640765.1 Croton laevigatus | reverse complement strand
TATTACCTCCAATTTTTTCAATTGTTTACGTTTCCTTTTTGGGTAAGTATGTTTAATTATTTATTATTATTTCTGTATTGGTATTGGTGAAAAAGTAAGTGTTGTAAAGGGTTGATAATTGTTTATTATTATTTTGTATTGATATGAGTAAAAAGTAGGGTTGTATTGGTATTTGTGTTTTTAGGGTGTAAAGAAATGAAAAAATTGGAGGTAGTATTAGGAATCTCAATATCCAAGCACTGTAGAATTTTATAAGAAGTAAATGACCGTTTATTCCTTGAAATAAAAGAATTCCTGGGAATGCATCGCCTGAGGCTAAGGAACTCGAATTTAATAGTTTTTGTCATGTCTCTGTTTAAATTAGTTTTGAATCGTTGAATAAATTTAAAAATTGTTATGTCCTGGACACTAGGTGGGTAATTAAAAAAAAAAGATTATTTATTATTTTGAGGACTGAGAAATTATTCCATGGAATATCTGTTATAAATTCTCAAGCATTGAGGACTGAAAAATTATTCCCTGGAATATTTATTATAAATTCTCAAGCACTAAATGATTCTTTTAATTTTATATTGTAAAAAGAAAATGATTCTTTTAATGTAAAGGGTTAATTATAATTTTCAATACTATTATTTTCATCTAACAAATACAACATTGCAAATACAATTATGCCTTTCTTCAAAAAAAGTTTCAAATATGACATTCTAAACTAATTCAATTAACATATTTTGAATGTAGAGACGAATGCCACATGCCAATTAAAGTTGCAAAATTCCTTTTGCTGTATGACTCAAGAAACATTGAGGGGAGCTGAAGATTATATTGGAGTTGTGTTTCAGAAAATTATATTTGTTTAAAATTTTTAATAGTTGAAACTTGTAAAATTGCATATTAATAGAGAAATATGTCGCAATACCAGACTTTATCAATAAAATATCATTTGCAGTTGAACAAAAGAAATGATAATTTTTTTTTTTAATCTCAAACTAACAAAACAAAATAAGAGTACATTATGATAATTTTGATAAAATAATATAGCAACAGTAAAAATTATACCACTCTTTAATTCTAAGAAAATTTTGCACAAAAACAAAGGTTTTTATTTAAATTTTTTGCCAAATTGATGAGGTTAATGGTACGAGTGTCATTCTCATGAAATAACTAATACAAAATTTACCTTTTGTGAAAATTATATGGACAATAAAACTTTTATTTTTATTTAAAGTTGTGAATTTTTTTGAATTTTAAACAAAAATATGGGTTTAAAACTAAATTTTTTATGGGATCATTCATAAAAACCCTTCTAAATTTTAAAGACAAATTAGAAAAAAAAGGGTCAATTGACCTTTTTTTTAACTAATAGATCCGCCAATGCATATTATAGAATTTCTCCATAAAAGAGATGAAACTCCAAAAATATCAAGCCACTAACGAGAGATAAAAATTATTGAATATATCTAGGGGTGGCAAAACCGGTTCGGTTCGGTTAACCGAACTGAAAATCGGTTTTCAGTTCAAAACCGAATATAAAATTTATGAATCGAAAATCGAAATCGAAATTCGGTTTAAACAGAATTTTGGTTCGGTTTCTGTTCGGAATCGGTTTTAACCGAATTTTACATGTAAAATTTAAATCGGTATTTACGAACAAAAAACCGAACTGAAAATTCGGTCCAAGATTTTTAAGAACCGAAAATTCGATTAACCGATTATTCGGTTTAGTTCCGGTTCGATTTCGATTTACGGTTCGGTTTTGCCCACCCCTAAATATCAGCCTATGTTACAACCAAATATTGCTTTAAACTCATTTAAAAGAAGTAACAGAACTAAAAGCTCAAATGAAAAAATTATATAAAAAAAAAAAAATACCAACCCTTACTTTGGAATGAACGGATTAAGGTTGTTGAATTCATTTCTAAATAAATTCTTAATCAAATTCATTTATAAATCAATTTAATATTTTTAAAATGACTAATTTAAATTTTAAATCCAATCCTTTTTTTTCTCTAAAAAACTACAACTAGCTTACTTTTTAAGTTTTATCTTAAAAAATTAGCACATAATTTTTTAAATTAAAAAATAGTACTTTTTGCATTTTTACCATTTTAACCTTACTTAAAATAATAGTAATAAAATAATTTAAAAATTCTTAATCGGGTTTATTGCGATTCAAAAGTTTAACTGCAATTTTCACTATTTTTCAGGTGATCGGACGATCAATAAGAAGCCATGACTAGAAGAAAGTCCAAGTGATGCCAAGCATTTTGAAACCAAGGTTGCCATCAGTTGTTATCCAGAGAACAAGATCGTCATTCATTCTCCTTCCCCATAGTTGACTATTTTTTGTGTTTTTTTAGCATAATACGGTGAGGTCGGGAGAAAATAAAATCATATTTAGAATCTACGAATCAAGAGCTTTTCAATGGTATAGAGTTTGTGAGTTTTCATCCCTGTTGAAATTTTTCCGGTGATTGGTTGCAAATTTCAATGAGTCCTTAAGCCTAAATTAGAAGATGAAGCATTTTACAGGAAGGATTTCAATCTTTAAATTTAAATATTTATTTACACATATTGCTTTGTATATATATTTATTTACATATTTTGATTTATTAGTATTTATTGATTTATATATACATTTATTGACTTATATTTATAATTATTAACTTGTATTGATGTTTGTTGGTCGATTTTTATTCACTTGTATCGACATTCATTATCTTGTATTTATATTTATTAACATTTTGTACTGATTATTATTTATTTGTATGACTTTTGTTTATAGATTGTTATTTAATGTTATAGAATATTTTTGAAAAAAATTTCTAGTCAAACACGTCGAAAACCGTCTGATGGTGGTAGCAGTCTCTCTTTTTTTTTTTTTTTTGAGCACCTGTTGATTTTTTGAAGAAATTTAAAATTTACTAGCACTTATTAATTTTATTCAAAGATCTAGATAAATATACAAAGATGGACATTTTTGAAATGTTTGGGATTTGTAATATTATGGTATCCAACTTCAAAACTTAACGAAGTCATAGTTTAAAAAATGTAACACGATGGTACCTTAGTTGAATTTTTAGTCTCCAACCAGTTATAAGGATTAAAATATATTTTCATTTTATTCATTTTACTATTGATGATCAAAGGAAAAAGATGATAGAAAATTTTAATTTAATCTTTATGACCGGTTGGAGACTGAAAAATCGGCTTGAAGTACCACCGTATAACATTTTTTAAAAAATCAAAATTGATGTTTCATATGGCATGAGACATTAATTAAAGAAAATTCAAAACTTTTTATGGTTAAACTCGACACTTCATCAAAATTAAAAAATCAATAAAAAAAATGTTTAAAAGGGACACTTATCATTTTATTAAAGAAGGAATAATTTCATAATTTTTGAAAAATAAAGGCACTGACTTATAATTTTTCACTAAATTATAAGAAGAGAATAATATACAGTGATTCACTTACTAAAAGATAATACTATATTTTGGAAAAAGTACCAATATTTGGTAGCCTAACACTTGTATCTATTGGGGGCAATAACTATAAAGCATATATGAAACGGATGGTGCAGAGGTGTGTAATTGTATCAAAATCATGACAAAATTTAATAAAAATAATTAAGAAGGGAAGACTTGTACAAATTGCTTCCATTTGAGGTATATAAGTTAAATTGAGGCAGGTCTAGAATAATATTGATTTGCCTGTTTTATTTCTATACACGTACTATATGATACGATGCCATATTTTATCCACTATCTTCGACAAGCTAACGTGGCCTTTTATTCAAAATCTATTTATATTTTTACACAAATAGTTTAAAAAAGAATATCAAATTAATTAACTCAAAGAGGTTGGTCTGGTGGTGAGGTAATGTCACCAAAGACCAAAGGTCTCAGGTTTAAACCCTCTTGGAAGTAATTAAAGGAAAAATTAAAAAAAAAATACCAAATTAACATTTTACCTATAATTAATAATTAATTAATTGTTTCGTAGAAAAAATAAAGAATAATAAATCGTAATTTTTGAAAAACACTCTATTCCGTTTCTTTTTAGTGCATTAGTATTAATGGTTTTTTTTTTATAGAGTTTTCACAACAATTCTAATGGTTAACTGATGTTACTTAATAATATATAAAAGATTGATCAGTGTAATTCTAAAAATATAATGACCAAGTAGTTAATTATATAGACTTATTTCTTCTCAAAAAATTAATTTATTATTGTTTCACATCCTTAAGTTAATGAAAATGGAAGTCTATTCCAAAACCACTCTATTCCGTTTCTTTGTATCGCCACCATTTAATATGGAGCAATGCATATTTATTATGTCTACGGTCCTGAATTTTTAAGCCTCTTACCATTTATGATTTTCATTCGTGGAAGAATATTTATTTGGAAGAATAATAAGTAGGTCCCTTATTTTTTATTTTATTAATATAGGATAGGATTCTTAATTTTTTAAATATCATCTCTGTTTTAAAATTAGTATCCCTTTCTGTTTTATTTTTGTTCCATAAAAATTGTCAAATTCCTAATAATTAACTTAATTTTTTCAATTTTTATCCTTTATTTTGAAATATCTATCTATCTATAACATATATAAAAGTTGATGAAAGAAGGTTGACATGTCACAATTTTAAAATATGAAAACTTATGTGTCAATTTCTTATTTTTTTTTATCATTTTTAATTAATTATATTTAATTTGTAAAACCATTCTTCTTATGTTTATAGTTATTCATAATGTTAAGTAGTAATTAACGATCTCAATAACACTATTTATTAAATGAGATTTTACTATTCTTCTTCGGTTTTGTCACAACTGAAAACCGAAGATCGAGACCGGTGTGTAATCAGACCAAAGTCTGCTTATACAAGCTTAGATGAAAACTCAAACAAAGAAAATTAAATGCAAACCAAGCTTTAAGTTCAAATGTTCAAAGTTCAAAATTCAAATGCATTTAAATGAAATTACATTATTCCAAGTTCCAACACTCAATCCAAATCTAAAATACCCAAAATTCTATTACACCTAAAAGGGTTTGGACCAAGTTCGCCTAACAAATAAATATCCGGAAATCTCTAGATGGAAAGGAAACTGAAAATAAACCAAACTAATTACTATCAACACCTGAACAAACAGTCCGTGAAGAAGAAAGATGGAAACCGCTACGCAACTCGACCTGCAAAACAATCTATAGGGATGTAAGCGTTATATATAGGTGCTCAGTAAGTCCATGAATGGTAGGGAAATATTTCTACAAACAGTATTATCAGAAATCAAATAATCAATCCCAAACAATTTCAAACAAGATTGTGTGTCAGGGTCTTCCCACACAAGCATCCTCCCTTATCCCTCCACACAAAAATCAGAACAAAAACTCATCCTTATAACATCCATAGAAATCAGAATCAAACAGAATAGGCAATATGCCTCAAAATGAAAAATCAGAATTAAAACAGAAATATCATCCGTCCCCATATGACACACCATCGCACAACACAAGTAATTTTGTATTCCAATAATTAGACGGTATATCAAAACACACACATTTTCCTGTCTCCTAATTACATGCGGGCTTGGGTGCGGAAGGAACATTATATAACGAAATAGAAAGGATAATATATAAGAATGGCTTATATAATATATATATTATTTGATTAGCAGATAACACGTCATAAACAAAACAAATATAGCTATGGAACTTACCTAGTTCGCAAAGCAATCCAAAAACCCCTCAAACCTAATGATCTCGCGGATCGACTTGATTACCACCTAAAGAGAACAATTTACGAGACTCAACCAATCAACCCTCTGATGTAACTCAATGATGGATGTCAGGTATGCATAAATATCATACAATCAATACATTAACACAGTTCTTTTTCCCCACAACAGTAAATAATTCAAAAATTCTAACCACTGAATACCCACACAAGAATCATATTTGACATGAATATATAATTTGTCATTCATGCTGCAAGACTAATTAAATTTTAGCGGCATTTTAATCAATAACATACTTGCGTTCTAAATCAGCTCTATACTTAATTCACCACAATTTAACAATTATATAATAATTATGCATTCTATCATATCATGCTTATAATTTAATTACATCATATTGGTTTATCAATCAATTGCTAAAATAAATAAATAAATAAATAAAAATTTTAAACCAACAATAAATTTCACTTAATCGCCTAAAAGGATTGCCAATAATTTATCTCTTATGCTATTTGCAATTTAATTCAAAATAATTTCTTATACAAAACAACACTAGATTCCTCCACGTCAAATAAAATTTAGAAATCCAGTCATGAACATAACCATAATTAACTGAACAGAAAATTAACTAATTAAATTAATTATAAGTATATATGCCAACATCTAAACAGTATTTAGTTGAAAAACAAGTGACAAACTCCAGGTAAACCAAACCAACAATAAAGTACAGGGATCAAATGAAAATAAACACAACAATAAATAATATACCTAGCAAAATTACAAAACAGATGCTCCAAGACCACCCTTTGCTCGAACTGACTCACCCAAAATAGACCCTAAAAATTGCCAAATGCCCCTCAAAAACTGACCTCCACCCAAACAGGTGCTCCTTCCTTCTCCAATCACCGGCCGCCACCTCAGATTGCAAAGCTGCTTCACCAATCAACGAATGCCACTCGTCACCACTCATTAGACGTAGGTCTCGCCGCCGTCAGATCCCTTCTCTGCCTCTAGGACCACGTTGTGCAGCCTTCCCTCTTCTCCTTCAATTCTCACAGTTTCCAAAGCTCACTCTTGCACAGACTTTTATACCAACCACAAAAACCCCTCTCTTAATTAGAGTTGAGCATGTGACCTGATCCGTTAGGAATATTCGTTAATCCGACCCGCACGGAGATAATTTTTCCCAATCTGTTGGGTTATGGGGTGGGAATGGGTTGTAAAAATAGAACCCGTTACGGGTTCGGAGCAAGGACGGGTTTTGGTAGACCCGCCCCGTAACCCGCCAGTGTAAGGACATTTTGGTAAATTTAGTCATAAGCTGAATGAAAACTTAGGTTATTTTGCATTTCTTCTCTTCTCTTATTCTACTCACTTTTTTCAGCTACTGTCTCTCTTTCCTTCTCCTCTTAAATGTCTCTCAAGTCTCAAATCCCCTAGAAGGTTTAACATTTGAGACAATTCTTGACAATATTGATGATGATGATCAAGTTGCGGAAGAAATTGTCTAATAACTATCCTTTTTTATTTGAACGAACTTTGTTGTTTTGATTGCCATTTGTTTATATTTATTGTATGATGAACAAATTTAAAACATCATTATTTTTATTATTATGATGTTTATTTTTAGAGACATTTTAAATGCATGAAATTAAAATAAAAATAATTAGAACTATTTTTGCTTTTAAAAGGTATGATATGAAAAAAGACCCACGGATAAACCCGCAAAATACCCCGATCCAACCCGTGATCCAAAAAACCCAACCCGTAGTGGGGCAGGGCAGGGATGAATTTTCGGAAACTCGTCCTATGATCAACCCTACTCTTAATCCTCTCTTTTTTCTTTTCCGTAGCCCTTTTCCTTATATATATATATATATATAGACACACATACACACTCTTTAAACCCTACTCATCCAAGCCCCATCTAAAAATATACTTTCTCCACTTTTATCCCAAAACACCTTTATTTTTCTAATCATTAAACTATAATATAAAATTACTCTACCAAAAAAATATGATTTGACAGCACCCACTAACTCAATAAAAAATTCCACAATTTTTTCCACTTTCTCTTTCCTTCCCTCCTTGCCACGTTAGCTCTCTTTCCCTCCTTATCTTCTTCGTCTTTTTCCCATTTTCTCTTTCCTTCTCTCCTTGCCACGTCAGTCTCCTTCCCTCCTTATCTTCTTCATCTTTCTCATTAGAAATAAAAAAAACCTAGCATATTCAAAGTTAAAAAAAAAATTTAAAATTAGTGGAATAGCTATGGTTGGCGGCTGGAAGGTTTCTTTCTCCTTTTTGCTAGGTTATCTCCTCTTCCCTCCTAATATTCTTCATCTTTACCGCTAGAATTATGAGGCCCAGCATATTGAAAAAAAAAAATTAAAATTAGTGGGATAGTTATAGAGGGAAGGTTTGTAGTTAAAAATGACAGAACTGTCGTTAAGGATATGATCGTTTGTTGTATATAAAAGCTAAGTGAACTTAAGGTAGGGAGATTATATTTGGAGGTAAAATTTAAGAACCCTACTGCAACAGAAAATTTGTTAACAACTTAAGAAAACTGTGGCCAACTTTTCTGCACACTTTATATAAGTGTAAAAACTGTGGACAAATTTTGTAATTTGTGGCCTACTTTGTTAGGAAAAGTGTGGAAAACTTTGTAATATGTGGCCATTTTTGTGAAAAAGTGGCCACAACTTTTTACAGTTATAGCCAACTTTTCTGTATACTTTATATAAGTGTAAAAATTATGAACAACTTTTGTAATATGTGAGCAACTTTGATGAAAAAAAATGTGGATAACTTTGTAATATGTGGCCAGTTTTGTGAAAAAAGTTGCCACAACCTTTTATAGTGATGGCCAACTTTTATGCATACTTTACATAAGTAACTGTGGATAACTTTTGTAATATATGGGTAACTTTACTGAAAAAAGTGTGGATAACTTTGTAATATGTGGCTAGTTTTGCTGAAAAAGTGGCTACAATATTTTATATTTGTGGCCAAATTTTAGAAAATATGGCCATAGTTTGTTAAACTTTTGGGCAATTTTATGTTCTTAAGGAATTAATAGGTAAAAAACTAAATCATAAACATGTGATTAGGTATTAACACTTAACTAAACTTGTGATTTCAATGAATTAACCAAGTATTTGATGGAAATGAGTCAACATTTTGATGATCAATGGAATTCTTGATGAATTAGTAGGTAAACTAGTAGATGAAGTCCAATTATCCTAAATCATAAATATGTGATTACGTATTAACACTTAACTAAACTTGTGATTTTAATGATATAACCAAGCATTTAATTGAAAATGAACCAAACTTGTGATGATCAATGGAATTATTGATGAATTAGTAGGTAAACTAGCAGATGAAGTACAATTATACTAAATCATGATCATTTGAATAAGTAGTAACACATAGCTAACCTTGTGATTTCAATGAATTGTCCAAGTATTTGATTGAAAATTAGCCAAACTTATAATTGTGGATGGAATTGTTAAGGAATTAGTAGGTAAAACACTTGTTGAAGTTCAATTATCATTAGTCGGGGTTATGCAATTAGGTGCCCACATGTGATTAAACTTATAATTTCAATGAATTATCTAAATATTTGAATGAAAGTTAGCCAAACTTATGACTGTGAATGTAATTAAGGAATTAGTAAGTAAATTATTAGTTGAAGTTCAATTATGATTACTTAGGATCATGCGATTAGGTGTCCACACGAGATTAAATTTGCAATTTCAATGAATTATCCAAATTTATGATTGTGAATGGAATTGTTAAAGAATTAGTAGGTAAAATACTAGTTCAAGTTCAATTATCATTATTCGGGGTCATGAGATTAGGTGTCCACACGTGATTAAACTAGCAATTTCAATGAATTATCTAAATATTTGAATAAAAATTAGCCAAACTTATGATTGTGAATGAAATTGTTAAGGAATTAATAGGTAAAACACTGGTTGAAATTTAATTATCATTACTTGGGGTCATGCGATTAGGTGCCCACACATGATTAAACTTCCAATTTCAATGAATTATCCAAATATTTGGATGAAAATTAGCTAATTTTGTGATGATGAATTGAATTTTTAAGGAATTAATATGTGAAACATTAGATCAAGTTCAAATATCATAAGTCGTGGTCATGCGATTATGTGTAAAACTTGTGGACTACTTTTGTAATATGTGGGCAACTTTGCTAAAAATAGTGTGGACAACTTTGTAATATGTGACCAGTTTTGTGAAAAAAGTGGCCACAACTTTTAAAACTTATGGCCAACTTTTCTACATGCTTTACATAAATGTCAAAAGTGTGGACTACTTTTGTAATATGTGGCCAGTTTTATGGAAAAAGTGGCCACAACTTTTAAAACATGTTGGCAAATTTAATTACTTGTAGTCAGTTATTTACCACTGTCTGCTACTGTTGTTAGTAAGTTTAATTACTTATGGCCAGTTATTCATCACTGTCTGATATAGTTATTAGCAAGTTTAATTACTTGTGGCCAGTTATGTTACCATTGTCTGCTATAGTTGTTAGCAAGTTTAATTACTTGTGGCCAGTTTTTTACTACTGTCTGTTATAATCGTTAGCAAGTTTAATTAGTTGTGGCCAGTTATTTACCACTATTTGTTATAATTGTTAGCAAGTTTAATTAGTTGTGGCCATTTATAACATTTGATGCCTGCTATAGTTGTGAGCAAGTTTAATTAGTTGTGACCAGTTATTTACTATTATCTGCTATAGTTGTTAGCAAGTTTAATTAGTTATGGCCAGTTATTTATAACTATCTGCTATAGTTGTTAGCAAGTTTAATTACTTGTGGCCAGTTATTTATTTTTTGACAAATAAACTTGGCCACAGTTTATCTAAATTGCCCACAGTTTTTAAAAATCAGTGTATTTTGTCAAAATTCAATTCTTACAGAAAAGTCAGACACAGTCAGATAACTGTCACTTCACTGCCAACTCTTTCACTTTCAACTCTTTCACTTTGTGTTCCCCACTAACTCAAAAAGCATCCCTACTAACTCAAAAAGCATCCCTACTAACTCAAAAAGTATACATTATTTAATTCAAAACCTCAAAAATCACCCACTATTTAATTCAACAATCTATACTGTGAAGGGCAATTTAGAATTTTTTCACGTTTCACTACCTTAAAACTTGCTATAAATGAAAATTTGGACAAATAAATAAATCGCCCAAAATGAAAAATTTGGATAAATAAATAAAACGAAAGGGAGTATATACAACTATATTTATTTATTTATTTATTCCCCCTATAAAAACAACTTATATACATATATACATATCAAAACAAAAATCAAGTATACATAATATTTTCTTAAGACACCTCGAACCTGATTCAACTCATCCTCACTACTATTGTTACTATTACTATTATTATTATTATTATTATTTTACTGATATTTTTTTTTAAAAAATAGAATAATTACAATTATGACTTAGAATATTTGAACCACTAATTCGACTCTAATATTCAAACCACTAAAAAATTGAGGGTCTCACAGTTGACATGTAATAATTTTAAAATATGAAAACTTTTGTGTCAATTTCTTTTTTTTTTTTATAATTTTTAATTAATTATATTTAATTTATAAAACCATTCTTCTTATATAGAATAGTTATTCATAATGTTAAGTAGTAATTAACTATCTCAATAACAAATTTATTAAATGAGATTTTTACTATTTAAAAAATATTTTCATTACTAATAATATAATAATAAATTTACATAATTCTAAAATTATGATTTTTATTTATTTTATTTTAAAATATAAATGAATTAAAAATTATTTATAATTTTATTTTTTAAAATACTAAAAAATTAAAAATATTATAAATAAAGTATAATTGAAAATAGTCAAGAATATCAGCTCAATACAATTTTAATTAGATTTTTTTTTAAAAATTTATCTGATTCTGATGTAACAAGAAAATAACAATAAAAATTCCCATTGTCATTTGAAAAAGACATGGTTGACCAGAGGAAAAGTTGATTATGATAGCATTTTCCCTCTGCCAACAACTAGGATGAATACTTCTTAACAACACAAAGGAAGTAACTTAACCACTGATTCTTATTGAAAACAAACATATAACAAGTAATAATAGATTATTATTAAACTCGAGTGAAATTTTTTTTTAATTTTTGAATCATTGATTTTTGGAAAAGGAAATATATTTCCTGTTGTTTGAGGATAAGATTTCAAGGACAATAGGAAAGTGCTACTCCCCAAAGAGGCATTTTCTTGTGAACATCTTGTTTAAGGATTCAGCTATTGCTGTTGATAAAGCTTCTTATTCTCTCTATTTCTTTGTCTTGGTTGCATAACCCAGATATATCAAACTCAATTTCTGTATCTCCTGATCTTTTAAAGCATAGCAACTTGATTCTAGAAAAATGTCATAATGCACTATTGTTCCAATGCTACTTGATTCTTGTAAATGGAATTATGAAAAATAAAAAATAAAAATCTGAATGTTCATTTTTTTTTTGTCCTTAAGGCAACTGACTTTTGCTGTTATTCAATGTTGCCATTTTATTTATGCTTCTGTTATTTCTTTATGCAATGTGATCAGGGACCTGTAGCAAAGCCGCCTTCTGAAAAACCATCTAACAACCTGGTAGTAAAATCTATATAAAAGAAAGGGAAAACTCCTGAAGTAGTAAAGGCAGAGCCTCCTCTAGATCCTGTTGCAGAGAATTTGAGCCAGCAACGGTACCAAACCAAATGAATATTTTTAATATATATATATATATATATATATATATATATATATATATATACCAGTTCTGATTTCAATCTTTAAGTCAAAAAATGTGTAAATATTTAAAATACTAATAAGTAGATAAATGGTGCAAATTTAATAAATGAAAAAGTAGCTCATATATCATCATTTCATATTTGGATCTGAAATCTAGAATGTCTTGAGATATAGAAGGGAATAGGTGTTAGATTTCATCAATGTTAAAAAGTTTTGGTGTATGCACATTCTAAGAATTTATTCCTGGTATTTAGGAAAATCACGATAGAAAATATTACAAGGCTATTTAGGAAAATCATGATAGAAAATATTACAAGGCTATTTTATCTGGTGTAACTTCTGAATGATCCAATCTGGTAAGAACATTATGTCACCCTCTGAAATGTTGATTGATGATTGCCTAAGAATTACCGATATTTTCAAGATTACTTCTAATCCTTGTTGGGATTGGAATGCCTTTTGGCCATCTTTCTTGGTAGAAAATAAATTCTAGCTTTTCAAATGCTTTTTCATTTCTTTTGACTGCTTTCGTCTTTCCATAGTAAAATTTTCCGTCATTTGCTATTTGATTATGATAGAATCTTTTGATATTTCAATATTTACTTTCGACACAAGTATCTTCAGTTATATATAATTTTATTAGATATAGGTCTTTTATTTACTTATTGATTAACTATTCTTCAAATTATTTCAACAAAATATTTTAAAATTGCACAGGTAAAATGGCACCTAAGGATAAGAGTAGTGGAATGGTTGCTTAGACTAATGAACAATTTAATGTATTCGTTGAAATTTGTGCTCGAGGCACTACTATTGGAAAGAGAAGTGGTGGTGGATGGGGTTAAAAAGGATGGTCATGGGTTGAAAGTGAGATGAAACTTGTGGGGATACTATTTACTAGAGAACAATTGAAACACAAATGGGATTGGATGAAAGATCAATGGAAGCTATGCAAGGATTTAAGAGGAAAGGAAACTGGATTAGGTTGAGATCCAATTAAAGGTACAATTATAGCTTCTAATGAGTGGTGGAATGAAAAAATCCAAGTAATACAATTATAGTAATATTATGAAAAAATTAATCACTTTATTTGGTTGCTATTAGAATGATTATTTATATTTGTTTTAGGAAAATTCAAATTTTGCAAAGATTCGTAAAAAAGAAATTGGCAAAGAATTATATGAAAAATATGAAATCATATTTTTGCGAACTGTTGCTACATGAGAGTTTTCGTATACACCTTCTTCTAGAATGTTATCTAATGATGAGAGGGAATTAGATAATTACATCAATGTAGTAAACAATGAAGATCTAGAAGAAGATTTGGAAAGAAGTTTAGATGAAATGATGAATTCAGAAAAAGATGCAGATGGTCATGCAATTCTTGAGAAACAGAAATGGGTAGACACATCAACTGAATATGCAACAAAAAAAAAGGGAAATTTGAAAAAGGAAAAAAAAGAATCTGGTGCTACACAAGTATCCAATACTGTTAAGGAACTAAAAGAAAAAATAAAAGAAACTATGAAAAAGAAGACTGCAGTTGTGTATAACCTTTTAGGCGATCGTCCAGGATGTTCAATTGAAGACTGCGGTTATGAAAGATTTTTTATCTTTGCCACAAATAGAGGAAGCAAGTAACCTTTATTTTTTCTGAACCATTTTACTTGACAATAAATCTAAACGAGAAATGTATAATACGCTCCAAGATGCAGATACAAATTGGAAATGGTTACATTTTCATTATGATTTATGGAGCAAAGGTCTATGAAAAGCACAATACATAATTTGGCAAAAATATTTAAATAATTTTTTATTATTTTAAAATCTTTATTTTTTTTTTAAAATTTTTCATGAACATTTCATTGTTATTATATTCTAAATAAGTTATTTAAATATCTACATTTTGATTATATAAAATATTGGATATGGTTGTGTATTTCAAATATCATATATCCATATTCTAATACTATATGATTCCTTTTGATATTTTTTATTTTTTATTACTTTTTCGTAGATATGGATATTGCTCTACACATATTTTTAGATGATGATGGTGATGATGATCAAGTCTTGGAAGAAACAGTATTTTCTGTACAACTTGTATGTCAATATTATTTGAAATATTAATGTGTTCATAAACAACCATGTATGGATTTGTTTCAAACAAGAATGATATGGCTATTATAAGTAATGAGAGGAAATGAAAAACTATGTATAAATTTATTTAGAATGGATAAACACAAATTAATAGATCTTTATCGTGATCTAGAAATTAAATATGAAAATTAAATCTTCAAGTAGAATGTTTATTTCAGAAAAAGTTGGAATTTTTCTTTATATGTTAGCTGTGGGGGCTTTCGAATCGGCATGTTCAAGAAAAATTTCAACATTCAGGTGAGACAATTAGTACATTTTTTCATGAAATAATGAAGGCGATGATTAAATTTGTAATTGATATAATAAAGCCTAAAGACTCCATATTCAGTACAGTTTCTTCTGAAATACTTGATGACAATCGATACATGTCTTATTTTAAAGTAATTTAAGTAATATTATGCATATTTTAATTAATATTATGCATTTCAATATAATTTTTACATAATATTTTTTTTCTTATTTTAAAATAGGATTGCATTGATGTGATTGATGGTACCCATGTACCAGCTTGTATTGATAAAGAAAATCAAATACAATTCATTAGTAGAAAAGGGGTACCTACACAAAATATTATGGATTCGCAATTCACCTTTGTATTAACTGGTGGGAAGGCACAGCTTATGATGAACAACTTTTTCAATATGCGATTCATAAGAAGAATTTAAATTTTCCTAAACAACCTCCTAGTGTATACTAAAATACAACCTTTACATTTTTTTTAAATTTAATGTTTTAGCAATAGTAAAATTTTTATATTCATTTTATAAATACTAAGATAAATTTACCATGCAGGAAATATTATGCTGGATATCAACAAACAGAAGGATATCTTGGACCTCATAAAGAATAAGATTTTCAACGAGGCGGTCAATCCAAATGAATGAAAGAGACCTTTAATCGTTGGCATTTCTCTCTCAGAAGCTGTATTGAAAGAGCTTTTGGAGTTTGGAAGGCAAGATGGAAAATATTAAAAGTAATGCCTGCATACCCATTTTCTACCCAAAGAGATATTGTTATAGCATTAATGGAACCACATAATTATATTCGAAGAAAAGCTTCTAATGATCCAACATTTGTTTTATTCGATAATAATCCTAATTTTGTACCACTTGATTCATTTAGCTAGCAATACAAATGATATCCAATCGGAGGAAACACCGTCAGAAAATGGAGCAATTCATATGAATATTATCCGTGATCAAATTGTTCTTAGTTTAATGGCAAACAAAGTGAAAATTTATTAGTATTGCTTCAATTTTTGTATTCTTTAGCCATACGAAAATAATTTAAATTTTTATTAAACGATTTTTATTTAATATATTAATTTAAATTTATTACATACCCTTATCGGTCATTTCACATATTAACCACAAACAGCTATCTATAAATTTACCAAACAGTTAGTCCTTTCAGCTATCAACTATCCATAACAGCCAACAGCTAAACCAAACAGGCCCTGAGATTGCAAAATATAGAAGGGCAAATAAGTCAATGACAAAATAACAATTCGAATAAGGGTGGTGAGTGGTCGTAGTTCTCAACTCTTAGATATGAGAAAGATAGGATTTCTCCCCTTTCCCATCTGCAAATGGCCACGTTTTCTAGTTTTCAAGTTGGACCTAGAATTATTGTTTTAGTACAAGTCGAACCTAGAACTATCGTTTCAGTACAAGTGAAACCTGTAAATTGAAAACTCTAAAATGTGTTTTAGAAATTAAACTGTCAAATGCTTTAAACCAACTGAACCAAACCGAACTGGTATGATCAATTTGACTTTTTTATTCTTAATTTAAAGTGCCCCTAGTCTCAAATGTCGAGTAATGATCATAAATTGCTACTGAAAGAAGTCAAATATTAACCTTAAATTGTCAACAAGTAGAAAAAATTGTGGATTGGAGACATTTGAAAATAATGTCACAAATTTACATCCCAATTTTGTATTCTATTTCTAATAAATGAAATTCATATCTTCTAAAAATATGTATACATTCATCACAATAGTGTAGTACTAATATAATCCAATCAATCAAGTCGTGGTCTGTCATATGAATGTGATTTAATAGGGTTTATAATTTATAAAACAATTAGGTTCTAGGATTTGCTTAACCATTATAATCCAATCAAGCCGAGGTCAACTATATGAATGTTAGTCATTAAACAAGTACAAAATGTAATCTAACCTTTTTTTTTTTCTAATCATAGTATTTCAAAAGCCAAATTTGTTAATGTCAGATGATTTATCCTTTTACAAATTTAAAGCTTAATTAATAGTTGCTCTAACATGTAAATTATGATATGAAATGAAATGTAATCTAACTTAGGAACTTCTCGTTCTTCTACAAGAAGGTTCATACATTTATATCCCCATTCTCCAATCTCTTTGTCGATCAAATATCCAAATGAACTAATTAGTTTTTTAAAACCAGTTTCAGAAATTTAAGAACTTAATGTGCTAAGCAGCTCTACATCCTTTAACGTTCATTTCAATGATAATTACTTGTATGGTTAAAGAAAAGCGATGGTTGGACCAATACCTCATCTTTCTTAAGTTGCCAAAGAAAAGATTAAATTATACCCTTAACAACAAACAAAAATAATTCATCGCTATAAATATATCGACCTTTGCCTTGTGCAATTAATATCACAAAATTAGGATAAGCAATAACAAAGTACTCTATGAGATATCAGAAAAAAGAAAAAAAATTGCTCTATGATATAATATCATGTACATGACAAAATCCCAATCACTAATCACCCTAATTTTTTATTGGCAAATTAAAATTTTAGTTAAATTATTAGCATTCATTCAAACTTTTATGTCAGGTAGTTTCAACCCTTGTTATTTACAAGAATCCTTCAAACAATCCATTACATTTGCAAGAGGAAAAGCAAGAAGAGAACATGCCCAAATCTTAACTATAATTAACAATTTCAAGATTATATTAAGGGCCATAAATAAGAACCTAATTAATTTGATGCTACTTTGCCTTGTATTTCTTGTCAAGGCCTTTCGCCTTGCCAACTCCAAACAATATCTTTAAGTGCAGGCCTCACATCATCTTCATAAAATTTAGTATACTCAAGAGTGTCTCCGGACAACTTGGAGATCTCAACCACCGCCACTTCCGGCGCAACCTCAAAAACCTCCGCAGTCATGGCCAACTTCCCTTTTCTTCCTTCCTCTCTACCCTCAAATTTCACCTTAAATTCTGCGTCACTGGCCACTCTAAAGTTCAAATCTTTGGCAGCTGATTCGAGTTTCGTAAATATTACTGGAGCAGAACACTTAGAAGTGAACATTGAAGGTGTTCTTTTCTTGTTTTCAAACAAATTCGATAAATCAAATCCGGTTGACATAGCTGAAACAAATTCAAATGCATTATAAGAACGTGGAGAATGCATAATTTCTTTCCCAGAATCTTGGTTATACCTTTTAGTACTATCTTCTGAATCATTATTAGGACATAATACAGGTTTTGCAAGTCCTTTTTTGAACCATTTGCTCTGCTTTATACAAGGAATAGTTATTCTTTTCTCTGGATCAACAACTAGAAGCTTGGAAATCAATTTCTTAGCATCAGATGAAGTCCAAGGAGGGAATTCAAATTCTGCCTTGAAAATTTTAAGGTACATTTTCATCAAATTGGCATCATGAAATGGCAGAGACCCAGAAAGCAGAACAAACAAAATAACACCACATGACCAAATATCAGCTTTTGCACCATCATACCCTTTTTTCCTCAAAACCTCCGGCGAAATATACGCCGGAGTCCCACATTGGGTATGTAACAAACCATCATTCCAATTCTGCTCCGGCAACGCAGAAAGGCCAAAGTCAGAAACTTTCAAATCCCCATTTTCATCTAAAAGAAGATTTTCCGGCTTTAAATCACGATGAGAAACTCCACGACTATGGCAATAATCAACTGCACTAATCAATTGTCGAAAATATTTTCTTGCTAAATCTTCTTTAAGCTTACCTCTGGCAACTTTGGCAAATAACTCGCCGCCTCTAACATATTCCATTGCGAAAAATACTTTTGATTTTGTAGCCATAACTTCTTTTAATTCGACAATATTTGGGTGTTTAACTAAATGCATAACTGATATTTCTCGCCTTATCTGCTCCATCAATCCCTGCTTCATCACCTGGTCTTTATGGACTACTTTAATGGCTACGCTTTCATTTGTTGCCAAGTTTTTACCTTTATAGACTTTTGCGAAAGTTCCTTGTCCTAATAATCTTCCCATCTCGTATTTGTTAAACAAGATGTGTCTACCTCCATTGATATGAGTCCCTCCTTCTGTTTCGATATCCATAACAGAACGAGCGGAGAGATCCTTCTTTTCAAAAATTTATAAAAGGTTGAAGAAAAATTAAAAGAAAGAAACCACTTGCAGGAAATTATTTATTTGATTTCATGGGAGGAAAACAACAGATACAGTTTTTCCCCGGAAAATTTTGGGAGTTGAAAAGCATGTGATTTTCCGGGGGAAGAAGCGAGGAACACAATTGGAACGGGAAGATTGGAAGGAGTAACAATTGAATAAGGATTGTAACAGTTGAGAATATATAGGCGTTAGGTGCGGAGGGGAATGAGGGAAGTTGAAGTTTGAGTGGAAGTTGTTTTCTCTACGGTGGAAAGGGACTAAAGTTTTTTTTTTTCCAAAGGAAAGGAGGCTAAAGTACCAATTTGAGTCAACTGTCCCAAATGTAACAATATAAAAATATTTTTAATTTCGTAATAAAAAATAGTGATTTTTTTTATAATGATTTCAGTATTTTTAATATTAAGAACAAATTTAATATTTTTAAAATATTAAATTACCCAAAACTTTTTATTTTTGACAAATTTTATCTCCTTTCAATTTTAAACTAAAAATACTCATAACTTTATAATATTAACTGATTTTATCATAATTTTAAACTTGTAAAATGTATAAAATATATTTTGTCACACATTTTATTTTCAAATTATTTTTTATGATATATTTAAATTATTTAAAATAAAATAATTTAAATTATTTATTTCATTTTAATTTATTTTTATTCAATTAATATTTTAATTAATTTAAAATATATTTTTTAACAAAAAAATAATTTATTTATACATGTTACTTTTATTTAATTAAAGTACATCTTATATTTTTTTAAATTATATAATAATTTAAATTATTTATTTCATTTTAATTTAATTTCATTCAATTAATATTTTAATTAATTTAAAATATATTTTTTAACAAAGAAATAATTTATTTATACATATTACTTTTATTTAATTAAAGTACGTCATTATATTTTTTTAAATTGTATATTGTTCTTTGTGGGTGCTGTTAGATAATGACTTCCGTACTAGTTGCTCTGGACAGCAATAGTTGTGATGGTTTTGATATTCTACTTTTTTTTTTTTGTTAGTCATGTTCTTGATGAAGAACACAAATAATTTCTTAATTTTAATTTTCATTAAAATAAATATTTATTTAATAGAGGCAATGTCATACTAATACGTTGAGAAGAAATTTATTCAACAACCTTGAAATTGTTTTCTAGGTTCATATATTATTCATAACAATTCAATTAATTTAATTGATTTTAATTTTTAATTAAATATGTAATTTAATTAAAAAATAATTCGTACTAATTAAATGAAAGTAATTTGTATAAATAAATTATTTATTTTATAAAATATAATTTTAAATTAATTATATTAAATTAAATAAAGATGAGATAAATAATTTGAATTATTTTATTTTAAATAATTTAAATATATGATAAAATAAATATAATTTGAAAATAAAAAGAAGGGCATAATAGATTTTTATACATTTTACAAGTTTAAAATTATGATGAAATTGGTTAATGATACCAAGTTAAGAGTACTTTTGTCACATCCTAAAATTAAGTCAGAAATATAATAGTAAATTGGACTAGAAACAAATAAAATAAATGCGTATTTTTATTAGTAATGATAAGAATAATTAAGGGACAATTTGAGGAAAAGACTACATTAAAAATATAACTAGGACTTGTCAAGAATTGAGCAATAAAGTGGAATTCGAATAATAATGGCAGATAATTATTAGAAATGAAAAATAACATGTAAGCTACAAAATAAGTAAACAATAAATAAAGAGTAAATTTTTAAATATAACATTAGCTTGAGGATTAATGTGTAATTATACTAATAATAATAATAATAATAGATAAATGGTGAAGGATCTAGAAGAAGAAGGAAAAGATGTGTGGAAAGTAATAACAATAATAAAAAAATAAAATAATAATAAAATCAAAGACAAGTGGAAGAAAGAAAAATAAAGAGGGTAGAAAATATTAGAGAGGACATATGGATTACTAAGAGAGGAAGTAAAATTTGAATTGAAAAGGGAAGTGTGTATGTATATATATATAAGTAGAGAAGAAAAAAAAATAATAATAAATTAAGCGAGTAAATAGAAAATAT
>CATIWJ010481048.1:0-43675 GCA_949640765.1 Croton laevigatus | reverse complement strand
CCTCGATTACTGTGCCAGGTATCGCATTTACTGCTTTTCTCTGATTATTCCTTTCTGAGCTAAGCAAATCCTGACTTAAACATCGGAGCGGTCGCCTAAGGGCTTCGCCTGATCTTTACTCCTTTTTGTGTGCAGGATCGGTTCGGTACCTCTTCATATCTCACCTACCGACCCATCACCCAGACGGTCTGCTCTTCTCTGGGTCTCCCTTTTAGCGGTCCGGAATATCAATTGGTGCGGTGAGCATGGATTGAACATGCGACCTTTAGATAGCAATAGCTGAGGAGATCAGTAAGTTGTTGCATGCGAAGGTCATCCGGGAGGTCCACTACCCAGAATGGCTTGCAAATGTCGTGTTGGTAAAGAAATCAAATGGAGCATACCGAATGTGTGTGGACTTCACGGATCTGAATAGAGCATGTCCAAAGGATCTCTATCCATTGCCAAGCATAGATCAGCTGGTGGATTCTACAGCAGGCTTCGCCCTATACTCCTTTCTGGATGCCAAGGCAGGATATCATCAGATATTTATGTGTAAAGTGGATGAAGAGAAAACTGCCTTTGTAACCGATCAGGGAACCTATTGCTATCGGATGATGCCCTTTGGTTTGAAGAATGCAGGCGCTACTTACCAAAGGATGGTGAACACCATGTTCAAAGATCACATCAGTAGCATTGTTGACGTATATGTGGACTACATGATCATCAAGAGTAAAAGTGCAGAGGACCATGCCCGGGATATCGAAGTGGTACTTAAAGTCCTTCAGACTTACAACTTGAAGTTGAACCCAGAGAAGTGTACCTTCAGTGTCCCGGCAGGGAAGTTCTTAGGCTACATGGTTTCCCAGCGAGGCATTAAGGCTAACCCAGAGAAAATCAAAGCAATTGTTGACATGAGACCACCCACAAGTATCAAGGAGGTCCAACAATTGAATGGCAGGATCACTGCCCTCGGGAGGTTCATATCATGTTCGGCCAGGCGATGTCAGCCTTTCTTCAAGATCTTGAAAAATCTTAAAACCTTCCAATAGACTGAAGAGTGCTAGAAGTCCTTTGAGGAACTCAAAATATTTCTAGCTTCACCACCTTTGTTAAGTTGACCCACACCAAGGGAAACCCTATACATGTATCTTTCTATGACGGACGACACTGTAGCTTCGGTACTTGTCAGAGAGCAGGATGGGGAACAATTTCTTATCTATTATGTCAGCAGGGTTTTACAGGATGCTGAGTTGAAATATCCTAAGTTGGAAAAGCATGCTCTCGCCCTATTCATGTCAACACAGAAGCTCAGACACTACTTTGAGGCTCACACAATTGTTGTAAGAACAGATCTCCCACTTAGAAAGATTTTGCAAAAATCGGAAAGGATTACAGAGTGGGCTGTCAAGATCGGCATATATGGTATACAATTCGAGCCTCGGAGGGCCTTGAAAGCCCAAGTTTTAGCCGACTTTATAGCCGAACTCATCCCAGCAGACCAATTGCATGATAATCCTGTGGAGAAGTGGGAGATGTGGGTCGATAGAGCAGATTGTGCCGAAGGATCGGGAGTTGGCATCGTAATTAAGGGACCACATCAGCTACTTATCAAGTATGCCATAAGACTAGGTTTCCAAACATCCAACAACGGGGCGGAGTATGAGGCTCTCTTGAATGGTTTGAAGTTAGCTAAAGAGATCGGTATGGAGCAGCTAACAATCTACAGTGACTCTCGCCTTGTTGTCAACCAGGTTCAAGGGAACTTTAAAGTGAAGAAAGATGAACTGATTCCATATGTGCAGATCGCCCAGAAAATGAAGCCCGATGGGTGGAACATCGTTCAAGTTCCTAGGGAGCAAACATCGAAAGCCGATGAGATTGCCAAGGCGGCAGCCCAGGGCAATATAGAATCTTTGAAAAATATACCTCTGACCATTCAAGAATTTTCGACTTCTCGGGGAGAGCACTTATGTTTTGTTGAATGGCGAGATAGCTAGATGGAACCCCTTGTCCAATGGTTGGCTGAGGGAATACTACCGACCGATAAGAAAGAGGCCGATCGAGTTGTGAAAAAGTCCAAGGATTATAGTTGGTATGAAGAGGACCTCTACAGGCGATCCCGGACTTACCCCTAGCTCCGTTGCATTTCGAAGCAGAGAGGCCAGTATGTTTTGAGAGAGATCCATGAAGGCATTTGTGGAGCGCATCAGGCGAGCTCCACTTTGGCAAGAAAAGTTTTGTTGCAAGGTTATTTTTTGCCAACAATTAAAACCGATGCTGAGGAGATGGTAAGAAAGTGTCACAGATGTCAAGAGTATGCTAATGTTCAGAGAGTACCGACGTCACCTCTTTCTCCCATCGGAGCTTCATGGCCTTTCTATCAGTGGGGGATTGATATCCTGGGCCCTTTTCCAAAGGGATTAAGGCAGTGCAAGTTTCTTATAGTTGCCATTGATCATTTCTCCAAGTGGCCCGAAGCCAAAGCCGAGGCCGTGGCAACAATCACTCAGAGCAGAGTCACCGATTTTGTTTATAAGAACATTGTAACCAGATTCGGGATTTCTAAGGTCATCATCACCGACAATGGCAAGCAGTTTGACTCCAAACAGTTCCGGTCTTTTTGCCAAGGCCTCCACATTGATCTACGTTTTTCTTCGGTAACCCACCCTCAGACCAATGGGCAAACTAAAGTAACTAATAGGACTATCTTGCAGGGATTGAAGAAAAGACTTGGTGACAAAAAAGGCTCGTGGGTAGACGAACTCAACAGCATCCTTTAGAGCTTCAGAACTACTCCAAGGTCTCCCACAGGTGAAACCCCATTCTCCCTGGTGTATGGAACAGAGGCAATAGTCCCTGTGGAAATTGGCCGGCCTACATTCCGAGTAGAATTTGCTGAGCAAGTGGATCAAAGCCTAGAACGAAGATTAGACCTCGACTTAGCCGAGGAATTGAGAGACCTAGCACAAGCTCGGATAGCCTCATACAAGTAGAAGATCACCAGGTACCATGACAGGAAAGTTCGACATCGAACATTCCGAGAGGGCGAGCTAGTGTTGAAGAAGGCTGAGATCACTAAGGGAAATGCTGGTGTCAGCAAGCTGCAACCGAACTGGGTTGGACCCTTCAAGATCAAAAAGGTACTCAGATTGGTGCCTACAAGATAGAAGACATGAATGGGAAGGCCAAACCTCACTCCTGGAACTCCGACAATCTCAAAGCTTACTATCAGTAATGTTAATATTTGCTTTTGTAAAAGTTAAATGATATTTCAATGTAATATTTTGCAAGTCCAGAAAAATGATGAGGACGCTGCGGTGGTGCCGACCTAGTTGGGATCGCCTATTGCGTCTACTGATCTTGGCAAACGACATCAATAAAATCATTTCTTTCGACTACAACATATCTACATACCGATACGTATAAACGAATCTACATGAATGAATAAGATCTACATATCGCCACTCCTAATCGACAAACATCGGATTATTTCGACACAACAAAATTAAAGTAATCGACAAAACTGAAATGTCAACACAAAAATTTCATTACTTAGAAAAATTTTTACAATCTACAACAAGCCATAGGGGCTTCGACACAAAATACAAAGATACAAGAGAGAGGCCTATTCTGAGATATCTTCAGGGTCCCGCCTATTAGCATCGGCAGGATTGAAGGTAGCATCTCCATCTCCACCCTGAGTAGTTTCGACATTCGCCCCCCCCCCCCCCCCGAGACCTCTGTTTGTTTGCCATGGTCACCACCTCGCCCCTCTACAGAAGGATCAACCCTATCTCCGTCGCCCTTCTGTTGGCCATCATCGCCCTCGTCCAAACATTCTATGTCCGAATCAAAAGGGCGAATATTGTAGATCTTCGGGTCTGGATCGATAGCCTTGATTGTCGCCGAGAGTCCAATCTCACCAAGCTCCCAAAGCAGTTCTACAATCTGATCACGATAGGCCATCATCTAGAGGGCGGCCGATGTCTCCACCACATCTACCGCCCTCTTCGAGGCAGCTTGGTTGGCCTCATACTCTTCTTTCAAAGCTTCATAGGCGAACATAGTGTGCTTCTCCTTTCCCGAAGAAGACTCCGCCTTCACTTTGGCCTCCTCCAACAGATCATCTTTCTCCCTTACTGCCGAGGATAGTTCAGTCACCTTTGCCTCCAGCTCACTAATCCTCTTCTCCCGCTTCATAACCTTCAGCTCAAGGTTATCACATTTCTCCCGGAAGGCATTCCTTTCATCCTCAGCTTTATCACGGCTGGCCGCCATGTCATCCAGCCTCCTCAATATAATCAGTGCTTCTACTTGAAGGACTTCAGCAGCCTACAAAAATGCCCCAATGAAAAATGATATATTTACAACATAAACAAAAAATCACAGAATTTTGGTTAAGGAACAAAAGTCTCACCTGCAAGCAGTGGCTGACTCCGGAGGCTACCCTCGTCGCCTGATTCATGTCCTGAAGCCTCTTAAAGTCATTGGGCAACAACATGGACCTCGACAGCTCATCCGCCACCTTAAGGTTTCCATACGAAACCTTATCTCCATACTTCCCTTCAAAGTAATCCACAACAGCAACCGATGTTACCGCTTCCTCCGTTTCTTATTCAACATCGGTCCGTTGCCTCTTCGCCCGGAGGGTTTCCTCCCCTGTTGGATTGGTCTCCTGCTCGACCTCGGGATCGACCGGAGCAGACCATTTGCCACTCTTCTTAGCTGAGGTCTCAACCCTCGCCAGTGCCTTCGGATCAGCACGAGTCTCTGTAGGAGCCTTCACAGGCACCTTCTTCTTTTGAGAAACAGGCACCCGCTCTTCGGCTGCCTTCCCTTTACCCTTATTAATTTGGGCTCCCTCACTAGCTTGGGCGGCCCTCTTTCTTCCTAAAGCAGCCAACCTTTCTGCTACTTTTGACATACCTGCAAAACAACAAACCGATGTTACGATCAGTATGAGAAACTGAAAAAACACTATGGTAAGAAATATACCCCCACTCGGGTTAAGTTGACGCCCGTCATGATCCACCACCACCCCAAAATACCAGTTCCTCACAAACTTCTTAGCCTCAAAAGGACCCTCGGCCACCATCTCTAGAAGCGCATCCAAGTGCTCCTTCTCCTCCACAAACATATCAGCCAGGTCCCGAGGGTTCGTTGCCGGGACATCCATATTCCAATCCCTTGGCACTTCGGCCAAAAAAGGATGGTCGACTATGAAGAACTTTTTCTTCCAATCATGCTTCACAGACGATGGAAGATTGAAGACGTTCCTCTTCGGCTAAAGGGCGACATGGTCAGATTTCTTACTCAACATCACCTTGTATAGATAAAGTACCTCTCTCACTGACAAGGCGAACCCCTCATCACACGTCGACGCCAGAAATTGTAGTCCCTGAAGAACTTTCCAAGCATTCGGGTGCAGTTGGGCAATGTTTAACTGATGGAAATTCAAGAAATCAACCTCCAACCTTGTCAGTGGGAACCGTAGACCGGACAGGAGATGTTCTACATACACAATCCTCCCATTGCCAGAAGGAGATTGATCGACACCCATGTTTGAATCGGCTGGATAAACAAGATAGTCTGACAGGAAGTGATATTGTGCCGCCACATGCCTTATATAGTTTAAGGTCATTTTACTGGCGATGTCAGCAACCGAGGCCACTGGCTGTCGCTCCTTTTTCTCCTTGGGCAGACGAGACTTCTTTTTAGATGCACCCGCCGTGGTGGATGCCGAAGCCCTAGCTTCCAGAACAACAGGGATGTCTACAACTACCCTTCACCCTACTCCTTTCCTACGCGCTAAACCCATATCGGCTTCATCCTCTTCTTCTTCATCCACAAGCCGATACGGCCCACCCGTGGGAAACACCACTTCTAGCGTTTGCCCACTCGTTGATGTTTCCCCTTTAGATCTGCTTGAAGTCCGCTGGCAAACCTCTTCGTTGGAGAACTGGCTTCCGGAGTTGGTGGATGAATTCTGTGAATCGCTTTGATCACTTATTTTGACAAAGGCAAAGACTTCTTTACCTTACTTTGGAGGGGGAAGGACGATAGAACAGATGGTTGGAAATGTAGATCAGTCAAGAGAAAAGCTTAAAAGCGACAGTAGGAAGGTTCCGAATGGATAAGGGCCCATCTATTTATAGGAAGAAGACAGGCGATTGAAACGACGCGGAACAATCTGAAACATGACCACGTGTCACGTAGGCACATGGGACAAAAGGGAAACCGTCAGTAATAAATGTAAAAAGCGCACCACCTTCATGGGCCGAACACCAAGTCATAGGCCAGATCCATTCATGTCAGGTTTCAGATCAGATCGGTACTCGACCAAAACCCTCAGTCCTTGACTAAAGGACTTGGGGGGGACATGTGATAACACCGTCCTTTTAAATTATTGGGATAGGTCGGTCGAATTCCACGATCAGTTGGTTCGGTTCGAAGATCTGCGGATCGCCCGGTCAAATGGGAGTTCGGACATCGGACTATCATCAGATGTCTGAAGGCGACATCGCCACATTGGCTTGATCAACACCAGAGAACCTTCGTCCAAGATACCGATCTTGAAAGCGTCAGAGCAGACTTGAGACTGGCATGTCAGGATTACTACAGAACCGTACGCCGACAAAACCACTGAAAGTACTAGGGAAATGTCAGAAATTGTTAACCCGTACTATGACAATTGTTAGGGGACTATTCGCTATAAATACCAAACATCGATTACTGTGCCAAGTATCGCATTTACTGCTTTTCTCTGATTATTCCTTTCTGAGCTAAGCAATTCCTGACTTAAGCATTGGAGCGGCCGCCTAAGGGCTTCGCCCGATCTTTACTCCTTTTTGTGTGCAGGATCGGTTCGGTACCTCTTTCTATCTCACCTACCAACCCATCACCCAGACGGTCTGCTCTTCTCTGGGTCTCCCTTTTAGAGGTCCGAAATACTAGTTCTCAATACCGGATTGGGAACCCTGTACGGAAGAATAGAGATATATAAAGAAATTAAACCTGACGAGAATAAACGTACTTATAAGAGCAACAAGTCACCGGCCTGATGCAAATTCTATCATTTTGCCAAGTGAGCTTAAAACATGAAGAATTACCACCGGGGGACCGAACATGCTTGGTGCAACACATGTCGCTTTGCCAAAAATAGGTCGATGTTAATGGATGGTCAATCAAACATGCTTGATGCAGCTTGGGTCGCCTCTGCCGAAAAGAAGTTTATGTTGATTAATGGTTGACCATCAAATGCTTGGTTCAATGGAGGTTCCCTCTTTCAAAATATGATCGCTGTTGGATAATGGCCCAATTGATTCTGGGGTAAGTGACATCTCACAAAAAGGGTTATTGCTATCATCTAACTTATCACTATATATCTTGCCTAAAGTCAGAAGCAAAAAGGTGTACGTCCCTAGGCGTCATTAATACTCCTAATTACAAGTGTACCCTTAACAACCTGTCAATAAGTCAATGGTAGCAAAGTAATTGACTAGGAGCACTAAAGCATTTTTGACCGGAACATTCTGGAATTTAGGAGACACGAGGTTCTCGCCAGATATTTCAAATTGTAAAGTAAATTCGCAATTCGAACTGTGGGAGGCAACCCCTAGTTCGATGAGCCAAGACATGTAATGACTTTAACTAAGGGGGGCATTTATCCTTATGGGTTCTCGTAGTTACCCTTATTTGCTGAATGTTAGATAGAGGTCGATGAAACTACGTATCATATAAAAGGGATCTTATCTCTGTTAGGTAGTAGGTTATCGTAAAAGGATTCCATAGCAGGCGCTCCTCCTTAACAAAGGTCACTCCATACAGTGGGTTTCATTTATTTGGTCTTAGGAAGGATCGTTGGTACTCCTCCAACAACCTAATAATCCACTAGTCGAAAAACAAATCAAAATGGCAAGAACAATGAGGTTGCCCAACAAATTCCTCTGCAGGTTAGCCCAATTGCGGGATTTTTAATGAAATCAAGAAAAATGATTTTCAGCTGAATTTTGGATATATTGTACCTTGACATGTCTAGTTTACATAAAAAATAATTTTGTGCATGTTCCGTAAAAGATTGGGGGTGAAAATGCCTATTTTTCGAACTGCAGCAAGATGCAGCCTGTGACTGAAACATGTCTAAAATCAGGGCTGATTCAGTCATTGTGCTTAGCCCAACTCAGTCCAAAATTTTTACACGATATTCCTAACATATCAAGCTACCTCCAGTAAAAATTTCGGAATTTTTGGGCATGTAAACGATTTGATATGAATTTTCAAAGTTGCTAGTCGTACATAGGAAAAAGACCAATTAATGATCAGAATTTATGCGAGCAATGAATATTGTTTTGAATGAACGTGTGATGCAATTGATTATGAAACGAGGTAATGTATTTGATAAATAATTCAATGTTATAAAGTTCTACTGGTGAGTCAAACTCATTGATGATGGTATGATGCATCATACGGACCAGTGTTATGGCACATAAGTGATAAGTGAATGACAAGTGTAATATGTGACTTATATGACTATGCAATTGCTTTATTGAGATATGCTCCAGTGATATGTATTTTCGGCCGGCAGTGAAAGTGATATGCTATGATATGAATGTTCAATGTTAACATCCGTTCAGTGTTAAGTCCCCAAGCCTTATCTCACGGTTCTGCTCAAAACCAGTAGGGTGCCCAAAAACAAAAAAATGTCCTAAATATGATTTACATTAATGTATGTGCTTTTGTGTGTGATTTCCTTCACGTTTTCTTTATTTTATTAAAATACATTTTTATTGCTAAGTATTTATTACCGTCAAAGGTTAAAGTACCCACTGGGCGTTAGTGCTCAGCGAGTTATGTGTTGTAACTCGCATGTAATAAAGTAGCAGTACAAGATTATCAGCATATGCTTTGGACGGATCAGTAGCACCTCACTTGTACTAAGGGTATACTTTAAAGTTTTACGCACTAGTTGTGGCATGTATATAAATAGTAAACACGTAGTACTGTAATATAGCGATAGTAATAAATGACATATGAAGTTTATAAAGTATAGCATTTAATTAAGACTATATGAGGAGTGAGGATATAAGGACAGTTTGCCAAAGTGTTTGTGGTATTTTTTTTTATGCAGGAGTCAGTGAATAGTCACTATTACTGTTTACAGGTATTTATATGTGTAGCAAAGCTCTGACAAAATTTCTGTAAAATCGGACTTAAAATTTGGCTAAGTAAATGAAATCATCTTAGTAATTCAAGATCAAGCTAACACCGAAACTCTGGTATTAATGACAATGCCTCAAATGGACTTAGGTTACCAGGTCGATATGGGGTTTTACAAGACAGTTCCGTTTTTCCCTTCAAAAACATATTTCGAATTTTTCCACAAAAATTTCGAAATTATTTTCCTTCTTATTTTCTTTGGGCAGTCTCTAGATCTAGGTTCCGGTGATAAGCTCTGCTCGCAGTTGTGTTCGCCTACGCTCGCTATTGTATCCTGGGAGACAGTTGTCCAGTACGGACAAATCTCGTCTTAAGAAGACTGTTTATACAGGCCTCAGCTATTTTCTACATCTTCTTCTCCTTTATCGGTATTAAGGTTTATCGTTGATTAATTTTCATTTATCTTTAATTATTATTATTTATTTATTGCTGCAGTTTCTAATCATATCTATAGATCAGTTATTATTTATTTATTTATAAAACTAACGCTTTTCAAACCTATTTGACTAAAGCCAAACTAATCACTTCATTCACAAACATTTGAATCTTGTTAAAAATTAAATTATTTCATTACTTTCATATCTGCCAAAAAAGAGAAATACATAAACCCAACTCATGTGGAGAAAAGCCTCTCTAAATTATTTTTCTAAATGCTATAAAATGTTATTGCTAAAGATTTATTACCTGTAGTTTTGTAAAAGCCCAAATAGAAAGGGTGAGCGGCTTTTTTTGTCTCTTATGGATAGAATAGAGGTAAGCATGTTTTGCGAAAAAAAAAACAAAAAAAATTAGGTGAGCATGTAAAATGTTTGTCCCATTTACTATTATTTACAAAAAAGTTGTCAAAAGTGTATCAATATAATATTATTGCACATTATTATATAATTTTTGAGTCTGTTTTTGGCCATGCACTTCTCATGCTTTAAACCGTTTGGGACCACCAACTACGTTCAAATATCCTTATAGTATATGATAGTGGGGTATCTCATCATACTGGACACCATTTTATTGGTAAACGTAATGTGTTGTACAATACAACTTACAAGTCTTACTTACCAAGTCGTTATAGAATGTGTGTACAATACAACTTACAAGTCTTACTTACCA
This sequence comes from Croton laevigatus, assembly GCA_949640765.1. Taxonomy (NCBI): domain Eukaryota; kingdom Viridiplantae; phylum Streptophyta; class Magnoliopsida; order Malpighiales; family Euphorbiaceae; genus Croton; species Croton laevigatus. The sequence continues at coordinate 33,370 of CATIWJ010481048.1, read as the reverse complement.
AGTCGTCATAATTTTATTTTTTTTTACCATAATTACCAAGTGGTAATATAATGTGTGTACGATACAACTTACACGTCTTACTTACCAAGTGGTCATATAACTTATTTTTTAACAATTAGGGAAACAAAGGAATTACCTTTCCTTTTATGAGTGGGTTAAAAAAAAAACCCTTTCCTTTTATGCTGCCGTGTCCAAAATTGATTTTCAATCATAGTTCACAAACTATATAATATGTGTTTCGATACTTATAAAAGCGGTTCCTGACCGATTTCACTGTTAATTTAGTACGATTTTCGGTTCAGGATTGAGGCTTTAAAAATTATGTGTACCTCTAAAGGTATACTAAAAACAAAGTGGTCAAATGTCTTTAATTATTGGACTGCAATTAATTTTTCCCACTAAATATTGTTGTTCATATTGGAAAGCATTTGTTAAAAAATCAAAAATTTTAAGTTAATATCAATAACATAAATTACTCAATACATTCAATTTATTTATTAAAATTAGAATCCATTAATTTAAATTAATTCAATAATCATAAAAATTAAATTAAATATTTATATAAAATTATTTTAAAAATATGTACAAAATTATTATTAAATTTTAAAATATTGTAATAAAGTCATAAAAAACAAAAAGAGCTCATATTGGTTATTGTGTTCATATTCTCATACAACTAAATCAAAATAAACTCTGTATCCAAAAAAAAATAAAAATAAACTCACAAAATTAAATTACCATCCTCACTCACATAATTATAACAAATTATAAAATACAAAACCCATGGCAAATACTAAAATGTTTAGCTCGTGAGCCAACTCGCGAACTAGCTTGTTATTATGCTTGCGAGTGGGGATAGTAAAAGTTAATCCAACCTGTTAATCCGACTTGAAAATAATCGGTTACGGTTGATTTTTTCGATCTATTTATTTAAAAGGGTCAACATGAACTTGATCTGAAATTAAATGGGTTAGGTTAAAGTTGAAAATTTCAACCGAAAAATGACATGTCTAACCCAGAAAAATTTTAATCCGAGAATGACACGTCTAACCTGAAAATTTCAACTCGAAAATGATATGTCTAACATGAAAATGATATGTTTAACTCGAGCTGTGTAATCCGAAAATGATCTGTCTAACCCGAAAATGACCTGCCTAACTCAAAAATGATATATAGAACTTGTCTATCAAAAAAAAAAAAAGAAGAAACGGATCAGGTTAACCAAATAATCCGATAGATCAGGTTAAGGTTGAGGCTCCTAAACCGTTTATCTAAACAAATTAAGTTCGGATTAGAAGTAGTCAATCTGAACCCGATTGACCTGAATCTGAATCTGACCTAACCTGATCTGTTTATCACCCCTACTCCCGAGTTGTTGCCATAAACCTGGTTAGTATCTCATATTCACAAGTTACATTGTTTTTACTTTATGAAAGAAATTAAACTCATCAATTATAAATAAAACAAACAAAAATATTTATGGAATTATATTTCATATTTATATGAACTCTGAAAATTTATTCTGCAATATGACGTTTATCCAAAAATAAATTTTGAAAGTTGTTATTTATGAAAAATATTTTTTTTTCCCGTTTCTTCTCGATTTCTTTTATTTTCTTAAGACCAAGAACTTCTCCTTTTCTCAAAAATCAGAAACACCCGGAGCTAGCCAACTTCTAATACCTAATATCGTAGCGCCCCTCTCGACCAAATCACTCCTTTGCCGTGTCGTCTCCCTTGTCCGGTCGAGGTCCGACAACCATCTACCACTCCTATCGGAGCGCCTTTCTGCTGCTGTCCTCCTTCTCCGGTCGAGCTGCAACGAGGTAAGTTTCCTTTAGTTTATTTTTTAATTATACTATTCCTTTTCCTATATTTGTTTGATTAAGAACTAGATACTTTGTTTTGTATTGATTATGAACTAGATAGGAAATTTCAGTATTTCACAATTCTGTTTCTCAATCTCATTGTTTAGCAATTGATTCGAAATTGAGGTTTGGATATGTAAATGTTGTTTCATTTGTGTTTGTGCTGTCTACTGCTATTTTGATTTCAATAATACTTGTTATGGCCATTTCAGACCAAAGATCATTGTCTTCATCTTCTGTTTTCTCTTCCAAGCTCAATTCCACATCTTTACTGATACTGATTTTGCTGTTATATTTAACCAAATAGTGAATTAAGATAATTTATTTTATTTTAAATAAATATAATGAAAAGATACATATGCAATAATGAAGCTTTTTCTGTTATGTTTCTGTAACATATTGAAAATATATTTAATTTCAGCTCAACTAATTTTATTTTATATGGCTTATGTGAAGGAAGGATTTATATTTAAAGATGTATTTTTATGTTTGTATGAATGTTTGTGTGACTTATATATTTTATTTTATGTTTTTTTGGATAATTTGTTCTTATAGTTATTGTAATTAATGAATTTAGTTAAAATTTGAATTTTTATTTTTTTCGAGCTCGAGCTCAATTTAATACAAACAAAATTTGAGCTTTTATTTAGCGAGCTGAGCATAAGCTTCCTAAAATTTTTTCTAGCTGAGCTCAAGCTCCTATTTTCAAAAATCAAAAAGAGCTTGAGCACAATAAAAACTCATGAGCTGACCTTGAGTTCGGCAGTACTCGGCTTGGCTTTACTCATTTACAGCCCTAGTAAATACAACGCAAATTCACAATTTTTCTTTGTTTTCTCTTTCCCTATTTTGATTTTGTTCAATGCAGAAGCAACGAGAAAGTAGAAATAACGCAGAAGCAACTGGAAACAACAGTAAAAAAAAAAAAAACAGAGGCTGGTTGGATTTGTTTATCTAGAAGAAAGCTTGGTCGGATTCTTCAACCAATTAGCAGAAATCTTCTAACCTCAATCTTCTTGGCCAAAGCAACAATGGCTGCTCAAATTCTTTTTTGGGAGTAAATTAATGTTGGGTATTGTTTTTTCTTCCCCAATTGTTTGTGTATAAATATATTTTCCCAAATTCCTTAATTGTTTGGGAATCTTTTCCAATTTGTCTTTCTGTTGTGGAAAGAATTGTTAGGGAAAGGGTCATACGGATAGGAGACGGGAATATATGCATATCCAATTTACCTTAGTTACGGAAACAGGCTTGAAATGTTTCCGTCTGCTTTTTTTGGAGTTTCCATTTCGGAAGCATTTTGGAAACTGGGTTCGTCAAATGGCCTAAGTTTCCGTGCTACGTATTATCTGAAGCTATATGCTTGTTTACTCTTTCTTTTTTATTGGTTGTGTTTCAGATTTGTTTGCATTTAAATTTAGAAGACTACGATCTTTTGATATTATTGGCTAGGGGGAAGGTTTGTTTTCAGCCATGCCTTCTCTTCAGTTGTTGCAATTAACAGAGCATGGTCGAAGCCTGCTGGCTTCCAGAAGGTATTGATTTGTCTTCTGTGCTTCATTTCTTTCTTTTTTATGCTAAGAAAAGAAAAATTATCTTAAATACATCATGTGGGACAAGGAATCCTCCTATGTACAATAAGCAAGAGTATGAAAAACATGCAAAAAAGTATTGCTCTCCAATTATATTTTTGTGCATGCCCAACATGTCAAGTGTGACTTTGTAAATGAATTTCATAAAAGCCTCAAAAGTTGTTAACTTATCAAGTATTTAGGGAAAGTGTATTTAAGCTTTGTGGTGGGAATTGTAATTACCAAGGGAGAATTTGATGGATTTGTCTTGGTTGAATTTGTTGAGTTTCCATCAACTCCTTATGCTTATGTAGTTGTGATTGACACTATCACTTTTTCATCATCATTCTTACAACATGTTTCATCATCTTAAGCCAACTTCATTGTTATATGTGGCCAGTGCTATTGATAGAACAATTGCCACACCTGCATCTTTGACAGTGCAACTGCAGTTACAACTATATTGCTAGCACAATCATTATTATCATCACTTTCATTGCCACTTTTGAGTGCTGGTTATCCAGTCACACAGATAACCCCATAGGCTTTCCCTTTTGTCTTTCTAAAATTGTAGTCATGGTAAAATCTTGGTTTATATACCGCCAGTGCAATTATAATTAGCTTCACTGTCCTGACCATCATCAATTTGGTTTCATTACCCCCATTGTGTATTCACTGTAAGAATCGCTTGCATGGATATCATTGATCTACCATATGTCAATGAACGTGATATATGGTATTACCACTTCAAGCTTAAAATGTTAGTATTAGAGATAAATGTTCGTAGAAGATGTAGATCGAAGTTAATTGATTTCCCCGTGGAAAATGAAAAGTTTAAAATAAAATTAGTAAGCTGAGAATATAATGAGGAATTGTTTCTGCGGGACTCAGGTTTTCTTTTCATTCTTTTCCAACTTTTGGTTGTTCTGATTTTACTTCTATTCATTTAAAACGAATTCTATATTCTGCCAATTTGGTTGTGATCCATCTGGTTGCCAAACTGTTTTAGGAATTATTAGTTTGTTGGTTTACATCTTTCCTATTTGGTTATTCTAATAGCAGATTCCTATCTTTTGTTTGTCCTTCTTCCTTATTGTTTTTGTAGTCATCTGCTCTTTAATATAGTGTTATGGTGGAATGTTGTTTTGCTATATGGTATCCTGCACGCAGCTTTCAAGAATATTATCTTTGCCTTCTGAACTGTGGTATTTTTGACATCTAAACAGGAAATCTCTACTGCTAGCCACTGGTATCTTAGTTGTTGGTGGGACAGCTGCTTATGTGCAGTCACGGAATAGTTGTAGAAAGTCTGGCACTTTTGGTAACTGCAATGGGCTTAAAGATGATAATGACAAATTGGACAATCTAGTTATAAATAAAGATAATGTAAAGAAAACTACTCAAAAGAAGGGAAGTTTGAAATCACTTCATGTTCTTGCTGCAATTCTCTTGTCTGAGATGGGCAAGAAAGGTGCAAGAGACCTTTTTGCGATGGTAGCCATAGCAGTAAGTCTATGTTCTACGTGAACTTGCATATTTTATTTTCATCATTTATACTAGCTATTCTTGTATTGATTTTCAGTTGCATTTCTTGGTTTTTCAGCATCGTTGATTGTGTGATAAATTTGAAATGAACTATAATGTGCACAATTCTCACTCTTCTTGTTTTTCATTTATTGCTTTAATAGTTCTTTCTCTCTCCCTTTTTATTTTTTGAAAGTAAAGTTTCATTTATTGTTCTCTTTTATACAGAAGTGTATAGTTGTACACATTATTCCTGGTGTACAGCAGGGGGCCAGTTCACTTTTGTAAATTAATCATATTAAGATTCCCATGTTCTGAAACTCTACTTTCATCAGAGAGTATATAATCATTGGCAAGGAAATATATTCGTATTTATACTGGTCTATCTCCTGTCCAATTTCCATGTTGCATTGTGATACTAGGTTAACTAGCATGCATATTATGTTCCCGAGTATTGAACAACCAAACAGGAATATATCCTATCATAAATGATTTATCTCATGTTATATTATTCTGTGGCGGTGGATTAAGAAACAAAAAAGTGGTTTTGTATCAAATTGCTGCTGCATGGTGAAGATGCTGGTGAGGAGAAGCAGTGGAAATAATGAGACGCATATTATCAACCATATTTAATTATTTAGTGCTCCTAGTCTTGTTCTTCCATTCAATTGACAAGTAATATTTTTTTATCTCTTTGCTCCAAATAGGAGGTCAAGTGTGGCACTAGAACATCACACGATGATCCTGTGGTTAGGGAAACAAAAATAACTTCGTGTGAAAATGGGGTTTAGAAGATGTATGATATTAGATGTAGTAGTACAAGTGTTGTGGGTTCCCATTTCATTTTCCCATCAGTTTCCTTAGCAGAAGCAGGGTTTGGAAGATTGAATTTTTATTTATCTTTTGGTTGAATGGGCATGTAACAACTTGAGGACTTCTCAGATTATCCTGCTTGCCTTGTATTTTCTTTTTCTTGTTGGTGAATAAGCGATTATTGGTTCCAGCAGTCTTCATTGAACTCTTTAATGCTATGGTCTGTCCTACATGCATCTAATTGTTATGTAAATCTAGTGGAAAAGAGAAGGAAACGTTCTTTACTGTTAAATTTTTTGTACGAGTGAGTAAAAGGATTAAGACCATGTTGGTATTTTTCGAATTAGATAGAAGAGTCATTTGGAAGTTTGTAATTTTAATTTATTTCTTACCTTTGCTATTTCTTATTCCTAATGTCTATATTTCCAGCATGCACTGCATTTTTTATCCACCGTCTTGTTCAGAACTCCTTGGTTTGTGTTATGATATTACTTTATTGGAATTTTTTTCAAGTTTTGGCTTTGAAAATGAGGATAATTTAAAGAATGGAGTAGAACAAGATGCTAGCTGTCTTTAATTTCCAGAACAAGATGGTTACTTGGGTAGAATTGTGATTTTGCACTTTTTTGCAGGTGCTGAGAACTGCTTTGAGCAACAGGTTAGCAAAAGTACAGGGATTTCTCTTCCGTGCTGCTTTTCTCCGACGTGTTCCATTATTTTTCCGGCTGATATCAGAAAATATCTTATTATGCTTTCTTCTGTCAACCATGCATTCTACTTCAAAATATGTAACTGGGACCTTAAGTCTCTGTTTCAGAAAAATATTGACTAAACATATCCATTCACATTACTTTGAGGTAATTGCTCAACTTTTTATGTTTATTGAAAGCAGCTTGTTTAGTGTAAATCATTTTGACTTTATCAGATGAAGTCTTTTTCTCCCTGCTCTTTTTTTTTGGGTAATTTTTTGCTTTAATATTAGCTAATTTGTCCATGGACATTGCTTGGATTCATAATTATTCTGATGTTTTTGGGATAGTATTTCTTTCTTTGTCTCAATTTATTTTGATTTTGTCACATCGAGATGAACCCCCAACCCTGAAATACATCTCATGACTTGCAATTACCATTCTTGGATAGCTTTCTTTGTTCTGTGGGGGGAATTAATAAATCTTAAAGATGGCTGTGAAAAAATAGTTATGGTGCATGGAAACTCCGCCCTGCTGATGTATCTGAAACAGAAACTCCAGAAAATTCGTCAGATACTTTTTGGGTCATTTCTGTAATTACAGAAAGTTGCTACTCATATCCACCACAAATCCTGTTTCAATAGGTTACAAAAATCAAAACAAAATATATATTAACGTCTAAAACTCAATTAGACAGCCTAGAAGAGGAGGGTGAAAGGAAAAACACATGAACACTAAAAGTCCAGATTTTAAGAGAACAAATTAAGAGGAGTCTAGAAGTTCGGTGAAGATTGAAATATTTTTATACTTATAATTTGACCCTTAATTTTTAGTATTTATTCATTTTCCCACGTATCCGTTTCTTATATTTTTCAACATGTTTTGTTTCCATATCCGTTTCCCGGTTTCCCTGTTTCCATGTTTTTGTAGCCGTGCAACTTATACTATCTTCATTGATGTGGCTGCAAACATGACAGTGATGATTGTTCATATGACTTCAGGTTGGGAGGTTTCATTTTTGTTCATGCATGTGAACCTTTCTAAGCCCACCATGGGACAGCAACAGGCCTCATGGTTTAGCATCTAGAAACTTGCAATTAGCACATTTAGTGGATAGATGAAACTTATTTTTATTTATTGTTTTTTAATATGCATCCTGTAGGTTTTCTTTGGCCCAGGAAAAACATTACTTTCTGAGTTATCATCCTAGGGATGCATCTTGTGCCTTATCCTTTATATATTTTTTCTCTCTCAATTATGTACTAATATTTTTCATTTGGTTTCAGAACATGGCATACTATAAAATTTCACATGTTGATGGTCGAGTTACTAACCCTGAACAAAGAATTGCGAGTGATGTACCAAAGTTCTGTTCAGAATTGAGTGAACTGGTACAGGATGATTTGACAGCAGTAACTGATGGTCTTCTCTACACTTGGCGCCTCTGTTCTTATGCTAGCCCAAAGTATCTCTTTTGGATATTGGTAATTTATTTTTCAATCATACCATAAAATGTCCTTGTTATTCTATATGATTTTGTGAATTATTCTTCTTAGTTGCTTTCGTTAGCCTTTCAGTTAATACGATGACTAGTGCAGTCTTTTAGTTTTAGTTATCCAGTTGAAATGCGATGTTCTTCTTTTCAGGGTTATGTGTTGGGAGCTGGCACTTTGATTAGAAACTTTTCTCCTGCTTTTGGGAAATTGATGTCCAAAGAACAACAATTGGAAGGTGAATATCGGCGGCTTCATTCACGTTTAAGGACTCATGCAGAAAGTATTGCATTTTATGGTGGAGAGTGTAGAGAGGAGTCACACATTCAGCAGAAGTTTAAGGATCTTATTAGCCATATGAGAGTTGTCCTTCATGATCATTGGTGGTTTGGCATGATCCAAGACTTTTTGGTGAAATATCTTGGTGCCACAGTTGCTGTTATATTGATTATTGAGCCCTTCTTTTCTGGTCATCTTAGACCTGACTCTTCAACTTTGGGAAGGGCAAAAATGTTAAGCAACATAAGATATCACACCAGTGTCATAATTTCACTCTTTCAGTCTTTGGGAACTCTTTCTATAAGTTCAAGGCGACTGAATCGACTCAGGTATCTAAAATCAATTGCCATTCTACATCAGACCCTTTTGCACTTTCAACTCTCCATATTGCAGGAGCTTTGCCCTTCTCTTCTTCTTTTTTACCATAAAAGAAAAGAACTTGTATAATGTTTGATTTGTCCTTGTGCAGGCTTTTACCTGATTCTGATTGTATTCTCACTTAATGTTTGTTTACTGCAGTGGTTATGCCGACCGCATTAATGAGTTAATAGCCATATCAAGAGAGCAAAATAATGATGATAAAAATTCTTTGCAAAGAAGTGGAAGCAAAAACTATTTCAGTGAAGCTGACTATGTCGAGTTTTCTGGTGTCAAGGTACTCTAAACTTATGGAGTTTATAGCTTAATTTGTTACTTCGGCTTATACGTTCTATGTTCTCAATATATGGTATTGCTTCCTAGGTTGTCACTCCAACTGGTAATGTCTTGGTGGAAGATCTGACTCTTAAGGTTGAATCGGGATCTAATCTGTTGATTACAGGTAGCTTTATGATATTAAAGTTTCAAAGTACATTATCTTAAGGAAAGAACATATATTTTTTTAATTATCAATTGTTTTTTATTTTTCACTCTTTCATTACCTTGATTTGGCGGTTCTATCTTTGCTCCGTGGTTGAATTGTCTTTTGCTGTAAACAAGAACACATTCTTTTTGAAACCACGGTAACTATGTCTACATTTTGTAAAGCATATGACGGCTAACAAATGTCTGGTTTTTGTTTGTAATCTTTGTTAATGTGAAATGCTTGATCCTGACAGACATTTGTATTTGGCTGGTTTGGTTTAATATCCAGTCTTGTTAGTTTCAAGATACACTTTCCGATTTTTTACTTTCAGTTTTTAATATTCTAGTTTTATTGCGACCAGCTCATTTGTAATTTTGGGGGATTATCAGGATTCAGGAAACAGCTGTATCATATTGTATCAGCTGGATCACAAGAAAAATAGCTGGCTGATACAGGATCTGGTGCTACAGGTCAATGAATTTAGATTCAGGTGCTCTTTGTTGGTGTTGTGCATATTGAATGAAATGTCTGATATGCACCGTTACATAGTGAGCCATGGGTGTATTTTCTTCAGGTCACTAGGAGAAGATGATGAGTGGGACAGCTGTGAATGAGTTGGCTGTTGCTTTCTTTCCTTCTCTATTTGCAAATCATAGTTCTTATTTTGTTCCCTTTCTAAAACTATATCAGTAGGCATCATAGATAACTGTGTAGGCTTTTCATTGACCTTTTATATTTTAGGGGTTGGCTGCTTTTCTTTTTGAAGAGTAATATCCTAAAATATGGTATATAGTTTATTTTAAAGATTGATGGAGTAGATTCTTTAGATAATTTTGATAAAGGGTAGAGATGGGGAAGGGTGATGCCAATTTGTGGGATGGTACATTTGGTACAAAAATAAGGACATTAGCATGAACCAACTCCCTAAATTGCATGAAGGAAATGACAAATTGGTGTCCTTTGTAAACGCATTTCTATTTGTGTTCTTCATTGTTGTTTTTCATGGAATCAACTACAAACAATGTTATGTAATGGCTAAATGTTTTTTAGCATGATTCAATTGCCAAAAGATGTGCTGTATACTGGATTTATTGATATCTTTGATCTCAAATGTATCTCTCATTTCCTTCTGAAGGTCCAAATGGTAGTGGGAAAAGCTCACTTTTCCGAGTACTGGGTGGTCTTTGGCCCTTAGTATCTGGCAATATTGTGAAACCTGGTGTTGGTTCTGATCTTAATAAGGAGATCTTTTATGTGCCTCAAAGGCCATATACAGCTGTCGGCACGCTTCGTGATCAATTAATCTATCCTCTTACTGCGGATCAGGAGGTTGAACCACTCACACGGAGTGGAATGGTGGAGCTCTTGAGAAATGTAGCTATTTGTTTTTATTCCTCTATTCCTTTGTGTTTTCTGAAATTGCAGAGACCGAAGAGGTTTACTTGTGACATTATTTCTATTGAAATATGGTTGGAATTGGGTTATATCCATTGTGTAGGTGGATCTTGAGTATCTATTGGACCGTTATCCACCAGAGCAGGAAGTTAACTGGGGTGAGGAATTGTCTCTTGGAGAGCAACAAAGGTTAGGAATGGCCAGACTATTCTACCACAAGCCTAAATTTGCAATTCTTGATGAGTGCACCAGTGCAGTGACTACTGATATGGAGGAACGTTTTTGCACTAAAGTTCGAGCTATGGGAACATCCTGTATAACTATATCACATCGTCCAGCACTAGTTGCGTTTCATGATGTTGTTTTGTCCTTGGATGGAGAAGGGGGCTGGCGAGTTAGTTACAAAAGGTTTGTTTTTTTGTGTTCATATATATATATATATATTTATGAAATAGATGTATATATTAAAATCCTTGAGACTTCAGGAATGATTCTCATGCGCTGCCTGAAGTTGGGTCCAATGTCATGAGTGCTTGTGAGACAGAACGACGAACTGATGCAATGGTAGTTCAGCGTGCATTTGCCCCCATTGATAAGGTACATACACTATTATATCTGACCTAAGAACACTTTAGAACACTGTTGTTTTATATTGAGTTTTTTGTTCTTTTTATTTAATTTACTTAGTTTCAAATTGATGTTGCCTTCATCTAGGATTCTGCATTCTCAAATTCAAAGGCTCAATCATATATTTCAGAGGAAATAGCGGCATCCCCCGTTACAGATCGCGATCTTCCTTTGCCTGTTGTTCCACAACTCCAAAGGCCTCCAAGGGCATTGGCATTGAGAGTAGCTGCAATGTTTAAAATACTGGTTAGCCTTTTATTATTAATGCTTAGCATAAGTATTGAATAATTATGTGCATTCATTTGGTACTTGTGCTATGAATTTAATCTTGATGTTTAGTTGTATGGTGACTTAAAATATAAATTATTGGTTTTCCTTTATCAAAATCCAGTCCAATGCTGGACCTGGTTTCTCCTATGAGGAGTAGCTTTTATATTCAATAGTCTTAGTCAGAAACTTGCAAACTGTATGGTCTGTGAACTGGATTCAAATGGAAATGTAACTGTAGCGGGAACTTCCAGTGAGGGCCTGTTACTGCAATGGACTAATTATTATGCGTGGACATTTAGTATTTAAACTTGTCGTACTTTGAATCCTCTGTGTCATCTGTTAAAAGCAAAAAAAATCATGTGTCATAACCACGTTGTAAAAACTCAACAATTCATTTAAACCTCTAAAATGTGATTACTGTAGGTATATATGTTGGTTATTACTTATTTTATTTAAGTATGAGCAGTCTGCAGCTCATAGTCTTAGGATTGTTTCTAAAAGAGCTTACGAGTCAGCTTAAATTTTAATGATTAGATAAAAAATACATGACTCGGGCTTGACATTGATTGGCTGAAGTATGCAATTTGCAAAACATTAGGTCTAGTGGCAGTGAAATATATTAAAATATTGACTTGCATTTGCTTGGAAGTCCTTAGGCATCACACCCATGATCCCTTGCACATCAGACCTGGGGTGAATCTTTTTCTGCAAATCAAGAGGTGGTAAATGTTGGAATCTTGTGTGGATTGGGAAACTGAATTTCTAAGCATCGTGAGGTTGATATTTGTAGATTCAAATTAATTCCTTAACTTTTAGGTTATATATATATATATCTGGGGCGATTCTGGGCCTGTTCAACATGCCCCGACCATCGGAGGCCTCAAATATTAAATGACGCATATTACATTCAATGTTTTAAGAGAGGGCAGCTAGTAGACAGTTCGCGGGTTCGATACGCCTTAATGTTTTTCGGAAACAATTTATTTGTTGCATGTAGCACGCTACTATTCAACTCTCATCGTAAACTTCGCCACTCACCTCTTTCCCATATTATACTTGTCAGTTCATCCCCTGAATTCATCACCTTCATCTTTTTTTTCCCTCCTCCCCTGAATCAGTTTTGGAAATTTTTTCTCTTTTAAATTGTGAATAGAGGGCCCCGTTTTTTAAAATAATTGAAAAAATAAACAGGGCCCCAAAACCTTTGCTCCCCCCTATATATATATATACACACACACACACACACACACACTGCATGTAATGTTTGATAGTTTCATCTGTGCTTATTGGTGTACTGTTGATGCCCATGCCAAAATAGCTGCAGTTCTCTGACTTGTATGAATTGGAAAGTTCAATTTGATAGTTATAGATTGAAATTAGGTCTAAACATTTGAGTTGTTGAAGTTCAAAAGTTGGCAGAGTCCATTCTCAAGACTGCAACCAAGGGTTTTGTTAATTAAGGTACTGTGCTGTATAATAAAACCTTTAGAGCACAGTTTAAACTTTTGTATAATTATGATCTTGGTTGTTTCTAGAACTGTTTGTAATGTTAGTAGCTTTAGTGAACTGGTGGTGTTCTGGTGTTGCTGCCCTATGTAAATTGGATAGTTCTCTGCTTTTAATGGTGTGTCATGGTGGAAACTCTGAATTGTGAAGATATTGGTTGTTATAACTTAGTGGCTTGATGAGAAAGGATAGTCAAAGGGAGTTGGGAAGCTTGTGAGAGATGAAGTGTGCTAAACTTCGACTTCTTTTGTGAAAGCTGATAATTTGTTTGACAATAATATGTTTTCAATATATGTTGTAGAATTAATTGGTAACAGGTTGAATAAAGTGGATTCATGATTCAGATGATGTGATTTTTGTTTGTTCATTAGGTGAATTTAGTGAATGCATAACTGCAGGACATTAATTACATCAACTCCTTAGCAGTAATTTTTCAGTTTAACTTGAACCCTACACCCAAAAAACATGTCAAACATTTGTAGATTCAAGAATTTATTGTTTTGCTATTGACTATGTATATGTGGTCTTCTGTTTTGCATTTATATTTCTGTATCCTACTGAACAGCACTCTATAGCCTACCTGACATTTATTTTTGTCCAGTCATTTTTTTATACCTTCATTGTTGATGGTCTTTCTTGCTTTTCAGGTACCAACAGTTCTTGATAAACAAGGGGTACAATTACTTGCAGTTGCGTTTCTTGTTGTCTCTAGAACATGGGTCTCAGATCGAATTGCCTCATTGAATGGTACTTGTATTTGTACTTTTGATCATATGTTAGTAATCCGAGGAATATCTTTCTCCTTGTTGAATGCTATAATTATTGTAGGTACAACTGTGAAGTACGTTTTGGAGCAGAATAAAACATCCTTTACTCGATTAATTGGTGTTAGTGTTCTTCAAAGTGCTGCATCTTCTTTTATTGCACCTTCATTGAGGTACTTCTAATGTTTAATTGACTTGTATAGAAATTTTTAAAATGCCAATCTGTTAAGTGTTTACTTTATTACTCTTATGAGTGGTACTCGCCTTACAACTAGACATGTGATTCGTGCAATCATTAGTGTTCAAATTGCTTTGTATTTCTGTTCTGTTTATTGAAGGATAAAATACAGTTAGCAAACAGCATGTCAGGTAGGTGATGATTTCCTTCAAAATTAGTTGATAACTGCTGTGCTCTTGTCATTTCTTAATGTTACGGAAATATCAAGTGTAGTTAACTGAACAGCAGTCTAACTCTCTTCTCTTTTTTTTTTTTCTTAATCGTAAAATGTTCTCTTCAAGTTGTGGTATTGGGGTGGACTTATGAAATATCCAATGTAACTGTTCACTTCATCTTCTCTCATTGTTTGACCTGAAATTTTGTTTTTGGACTCTTGTAAGCTGTGTGTGTGTTTGTTGGTGAATCCTTTCTTGTTTCACACTTCTCAGGCACTTGACGTCTAGATTGGCTCTTGGATGGAGAATTCGCTTGACTCAGCATTTACTGAAGAACTACTTGAGAAACAATGCATTTTACAAGGTAATGCGTTTCTGGAGTATAAAATCCAATTCATACGAGTTTTTTCAATCTGTTGAATTTCATATTTGGAAATGCTTAAATGCTTATTAGACATTGTACAGTTGCTTTAAAAGTTTGATGTTCTCAGTTTGCACTTATTATTAGTAGAATACTTCTTTTCTTTTTCTTTAATTTATTTTTTCAAGTTTAGAAGATTTAATTGTAAAATGGGATTTTGAATTTTATAGCCCTATGTGATTATGCTTGTCTTGTGCAGCCAGTAATAGCTCTCTCATGAAAAATATGCTCTGTAGGTCTTCCACATGTCTAGCAAAAATATTGATGCGGATCAGAGAATAACTCATGATCTTGAAAAGCTGACAACAGACTTGTCTGGACTCGTAACTGGAATGGTAAAGCCATCCGTTGACATCTTGTGGTAATTACTCACAACTTTATTTAATTATTGCTATAATCTGTTGTTTCTGAAAGTTTTCATCTCCTTCATATGAATAATGATATCTGCTCCTTGCTTTCTTAGGTTCACCTGGAGGATGAAACTCTTAACAGGTCAGAGGGGAGTTGCTATATTGTATGCTTATATGTTGCTTGGTCTGGGTTTTTTGAGAACAGTGACTCCTGACTTTGGTGATCTTGCAAGTCAACAACAACAACTTGAAGGAACATTTAGGTACAAAATCTAGTTTATGCCTCATATATATGGAGTCAATGGATATCTGTCTTCTCTGTTGTCACTGCAAAAGTTGATCCTACTTTTTTTTTTTATTTTTCAATATATAAAAAAGGTTTATGCACGAAAGACTGCGGACGCATGCTGAGTCAGTTGCGTTCTTTGGAGGCGGTGCACGGGAAAAAGCTGTGAGCTTCTTGAGTTTCACAATTTTACTTGATATTTTACATTAGAATGTCTTTTGGTTGGAAATTGTTATTGGCACTATGTATACTGTATGTTTTGGGTGTAGAGAACAAGTGACATGGTTGATTTTTAGTTAGCAAATGTAGAGAAGAAATGATGTTTGGAAATTGTTGTAATTCTTGACAATTTGCTCCTATGAATATTTTATACTCTCTACTCAATTCAACTTTGACATTTGCCATTCGAAAATATTTTCTTATCCTTAATATGTGAATTTCATGTATTGAACAGGCGATTGAATCGAGATTCAGGGAGCTTCTTGACCATTCTCTATTGCTTCTGAAGAAGAAATGGTTATATGGTATCCTGGATGATTTTGTGACCAAGCAACTGCCACACAATGTAACTTGGGGTTTGAGCTTGTTGTATGCTATGGAACACAAGGGAGACCGAGCGTTGATATCAACTCAAGGTAATTAACTTGAATTGCAGCTTCCTTGCTTCCGCTATATTTTCACATGTTCATTATATAATTTTTTCAGGTGAGCTGGCACACGCACTGCGGTTCTTAGCATCTGTTGTATCTCAGAGCTTCCTAGCCTTTGGTGATATTCTTGAGCTTCATAAGAAGTTCCTTGAGCTCTCTGGCAGTATAAATAGAATTTTTGAGCTTGAAGAGCTTCTTGATGCTGCACAGTCTGGTAATCTAACTCCATTCTTTTGCCCATTTCCACTTATTTATTGGTAGAGACGTTATGTATGCAACCCTTTTGGTGGGAAGAATGAAATATAAATAATAGATCTGCCAAGTAAATACAATCTAAAATTTGAAGACAGCTTGAGATTTTCCATGTGGGCAACATGGAAGAGGTAAACTAGTGTTTGTAGGACAGTAGAGACCTTGAGGCAGCATGCATTAATTATAGATTTCATTATGTTCTTGTGGTTAAAGTCATAGATGTTCAACTTTTTCTGAAATATATTGAGCAGTTGTTCTTAGAGTTTAGAGTTCTTTGTAAACCAAAACCAGTTACTCATCAAGTATCCAAATAACAATTATATATGGATACTCCAATTGCTCCATTATTTCATTTGATTGCCAGGAGGTTATGCTTGTGTGCTGATATAATTGTCGGCTGAACAGGGGATTGGTTGACCGATAAACTATCTTCATCTAAAGAGAGTGATATTGATGTGAAAGATGCCATTTCCTTTGTCAAGGTTGATATTATTACACCATCACAGAAACTCTTGGCAAGGCAGTTGACTTGTGATGTAGAACAAGGAAAGAGTCTGCTCGTCACAGGTTAGCAATTAGTCTTTCTTTTTGTGATTTTCGTCCAATTCACTTTTATTTTGTTTTTCTTATTATTTGAGCTTGAATTTACATGATTTAAATCAATGAAGGTCCAAATGGAAGTGGGAAAAGTTCTGTTTTCAGAGTCCTTAGAGGTCTCTGGCCCATTGTGAGTGGCAAACTTACCAAACCATCCCAGTGTATAAGGGAAGATACAGAATATGGTTGTGACATCTTCTACGTTCCTCAACGACCATACACGTGCTTAGGAACCTTGAGGGATCAAATTATATATCCTCTTTCTTGTGATGAAGCAACAAGGATGACTTTGAAGTTGTGTGGCGAAGGTAAATAACGTGCATATTGCTGAATCTGGAAACTGCTCCTGATATTTTTATTCGTTTGAATAGATGATCCTTTTCATACTTCTCAAAGAAAAATTTGATGCATCTTGCATTGCAGATGTTATCCATTGGTGCCAGGTTACGTCTTAATAACTGATAATATGAGATTTTTTTTTCCCTTTCGAAGATACCAATCCACTACCGGGAGACGCCCAATTTAGGCAAGCACTGCAATGACATGCATTATCAATTACATTTTTCTATCACAATTATGAATTATCAAATTAAAGCCCATATAGAACAGGACCGCGATTCGAACTCTTAACCTTTTGTCTAGTAGGTGCAGGACTCTAGCCGTTTACGATAGAGGTCATGTTTGATAAAATGAGTGTTATTACATTTGTAGCCGCACACATGCTGAACATAAAATGTATGATCATCTCTATAATCTTTTCTTCCTCTATTTCTCTACTTTAGTCACTTCCTAGAAATGAAGCATTGCATTGCATTTATGATATATACAAATGCTGCAATCACTATCTTCCATTTCTTGTCAGTTGTTATTTGATGCATTTTGAAATTATCCTGATTTAACCCGAAAGAAAAACATTAGCTTGCCCATGCATTAAGTAATATGAAGAACAATTGTCTGTTGATTGTTGCTTTCTCATTCGTATCATTTCAAGCTGTGGAAATTCTGCAATATAAGCCCATCATGCGTTGTAAGTTTTTTGTCTTGGCACAAAAATTCAGTATTTCATTCAGGAGCATTTTGATGTCACAATTGCTGTAACATTGAGCCTCCAAGTTGGTGCCTCCTTGTTGTAGTTCCAGTACTAATAAACCAAATGTCATATATTTACTGTAACATCAGCCCAAATTAGTGCCCTTTATTGTAGTTGTATTGCTAATTTGCTTTTGGGTTCCCACTATTGATTGATTTCCAGCATCTCTTCCTTTTGAGCCCACTTTTTTTTTTTTAGCTGCAATGCTGAAAGTAACAGTACTGCAAATATTTGTTAGTTTTAAATTTGGTTACAAAACCTTGCAAGTTCTCTTTTGTTCCTCAAATAATATTTTAGAAAAACTATGGAACTTGTATATCTGGAATAGTTTCCATTGTTACTTAAGTTTTCTGGGATACTGCTTATTTGGTACTTGGTCCCTGTGAGATTCTGATTATATGAAATTTCAGATAAAATATCTGCTGACAAGAAAAAGATTTTGGATGCACGTCTAAAAACTATTCTGGAGAATGTTCGGCTAAATTATCTTTTGGAAAGGGAGGAAGGTGGTTGGGATTCTAATCTAAATTGGGAAGATACTCTGTCTCTTGGAGAACAGCAGAGATTGGGCATGGTGAGTACAGCTAATCTATGACATCTTCAAATCCAAATGGATTGAAAAACGTTTGACAATATTCAAGTTCTCCACTTTTTGACTGACCCAGTGCTTTCATTTTCACAGGCACGCCTATTCTTTCACAAGCCTAAATTTGGAATTCTCGATGAGTGTACCAAGTATGTAATTGAACACCCACTTTTTAACCTAACTGATTGTTGACAGATGCATATCAGTATCATGATTATTCTTTTTTGAACTCCCACAGTGCCACGAGTGTTGATGTCGAGGAACAACTTTATAGGCTTGCTAAGGATATGAATATCACTGTTGTTACGTCATCTCAGGTATGAGAACCCATGCTGTATGTGCTGCTCTACTTGCATGTGGTCATTGCTGACTGCTTAGAATATTTTGTTTGATTTGATGTGAAAGTAGGCAATTCTCAATTCAATAATGGTTCTAAATATATTATAGAATCAATATGGGCTCTGATATCCAAAAAACCAAAGCATTTGTTCGGTTCATTGAATGGAATAAAATAAGGACCAGAAAGAACTAGTAAACTGAATGCAATAACTATTTTCACCTAGAGTAATTATATGTATCATAAGTTGAGAACACGTTGATTACATAACTTAGATATTTGCATATATTGAATCGCAATCAACATGAACACAGATATTAATCATATCAAAGTTACGAACAGCTATTCAATTCTTGATGCTGTACATAAAAATAGGTATTTTATTTGTATCATAAACTAAATGAGGTTAAAGTGTTTCACTTAGTATTTTTTTAATTGTATTTCATTCTCTTTTTGATGTGATACACTAATCTATCAGATGAAGCTTATTTCCTTCATTTTAAAAAAAAAGAAGATATCAGATGAAGCTTAGTAATTGTTACTTGTTTTGCTTATATTTATTTTCGCTTTTTTGTATATCCAGCGTCCTGCTTTAATACCGTTCCATTCCGTGGAACTGCGGCTTATTGATGGTGAGGGTAACTGGAAGCTTCGGACAATCAAGCAATGACTTGATAGTGGCGTTGGGAATCAGTGTCTCAAGCCGCCTAAGGTGATCCCATAATTAAAACATGGGGCATAGTTATCGTTTACATGACTTCCTAAAAATGGGATCTGAATCATTTGATCCTTACATATATATAGATCTTATATATCTATTTTGGCAAAAAGAAATGCTGAGAATGAAAGAACAGATCATACAATTGCCTCAATTGTTGAGAGTAAAAGTTAGAGGATTCTTGGATTAAATTACACATGTACGTCAAATTTAGCATAGGACCATCCCCAATGTACAGGTTTACATTTTCAATCTTTTCTTTGTGGATGGGGGGGTCTTCTAACTTTTTGTTTTTTTCTCTTTGGTGGGTTATTATGCCCACTGTGTTGTAAGTAAGAAATAAACGCCCTGATTTTTTGAACTGGCTTTCTTTAATAAAATAGCATGAGAAGGATTAGCTGCTTATACCCTATTTGTTCATTTTGTTGTAAGAATTAAACGCCTTAATTTTTGGGCTGCTTTCTTTAATAAAATAGTAGTAGAAGGGTTAGCTGTTATTCCCTTATTTTCCCAGTTGTTTCTTCCCATGTTTAATACAAAAATTATACTACTGATGAATTTGTCGAATTTAATGACTTTTTATTACAATAAATATGAAGCTTCAAATGAATTATTCTTGTGTTTTTTTTTTTTTTTGCCGCCATCTTCATAATCGTACTTTTGACCTTTTAAAAAATCAAGATTACTCTCTTGAATGACTAGTTATATATCCAGTCGCCATTTTCCGCTGCCTGTTCGGTGCCCTCTGCAGGTGGTTCGCCGGTCACTGTCGAGTTTTGGTACAGTTTGCCGACCTTTTGGGTTCAGCTTTTATTGGATTAATAAAAAAATTTAGTTTTAAGTAAATACCATATATGTTTGATATTTAGGAAAATAATATATATATATATATATAACGAATGTTTTGCTATCTAAAAAATATAAGAAAATATAATATTTCCAAGAAAATATAATATTTCCAAGAAAATATACATATGTGATATTCTTCCTAGATAGCAAAAAATGTGCTATTTTCCTAAATAATGTATGTATTTTATTTTGTTAAAATATAATTTTTTTTGTGTGCTATTTATTAAAATCATCCGCTTTTATTTGACTTTTGAGCTTCTGATTTCAGTTCTAACCTTCTTAGTTAGTAGTCCAATTTCGCCTTTTGTTGGCAGCTCACTCTCCACCGTCTTTGCCGCCCAATTTTGATAAAATTTCTAATATATAAAGTACGTTAAATTTATATTTTAGAATGGGGATAGAAGCAATTAGCATATTATATATTATATAAAATATATAGAAGCAAAAAGCACTAAGTTTTAAACATATAGTAAATAACACATTTCATTAAACCTAAGTTGAAAAATCCAAATATACTCCTTCCGAAACTAACAGACCCAAACGGACCTAACTCACTTAAACCAACAGCTCCACCGTCTGAAAGTCGCCAGCTGGATTGCTGCTGCTAGCGGTTGCCGCCACTGCGGAGACCACCGCCACTGCTGCCGCTTTCAAAGCATTCGTAATAATTTCAAGGAAAATTTATGTTTTTGTCCTAATATTTTATCAATATTACGTACTATTTAAATTAATACTAATTCTTCTCTCAATAATTAATTTTTAATTTTGTATATAATTAATAAATATAATTAAATTAAAATTTAAAATATTATAAAATCAAATAAAAAAATGACATTTATATATCCCGATTAGAAATTAAAAAAAAAATCTTTACTTCCATGGATGGAAAATAAGCATTTCATCATAATTTGGGCCAAGACTGTACTCATCACAAAATATTTCACATTTCAATTTGTATTTATCATCAGTATCCAAATGCATACAAAAGTACAATACACAATTTTTCTTTTCCTCGTAAAATATGTTTATCTTTGAGTGAAAATAAGATTTTCCATTCCATTATAATCCCAAAGATTGATTTCCATTTAGGATATTGTACATCAATAGCTCAAAAACTGTTCTGCGAATGGAGATTTTCCAAAGCTTATCATCCTATATTTGATTCGTCAATATGAACTGAATGCCTCTTATTTCCTGCACACAAAAGCAAAAAACTGTGAATTATATTTAAACCTCCAAAAATGTATTATTTCTTTGTTTCTAATTAAAGGAATAATTCATCTGTTTGAAACAATTGATATTTTAAGGACAAAATACCATGGAAGCTTAAAAGTGTCCTTCCACCATCCTTGTTTCGAACAATTGATAACTATTCTGTCCAATCGTACAATGATTTCCGAAAAGGTAGGCCTAGCAACAGGTTCTGGATGCCAACATTCATCTATCAACCTAAATGTAGATCAAGATTACATTCAAAACCATTTGATCAAAAGAGTGAAAATTCATGGAGAGTATGTTTCTTGCTGAAAAAATAGAACTTACTCTTTTAAATCCGGAGGATAACTTCTTGATTTGGACTTGAACGTCGGTCTTTGTTTCTCCAAACACATTAATCTGACAGCCTCTTCAGGAGACTTGGGATGGAAAGGCAATACCCCCTCAATCATCTACAATATGAACACAAGGGACAAGCATTTAATACTTACTGTTGATTGAATGCTTATACGATTCATAGGGATGGGCATGGGGCGGGAATTGCCCATTCTCCGTTGGAACCCAACCTAAATTAGGGGGGGGGGGGGGGGGGGGGGAATGTTTATTATTTTTCTCCATATGGCCGGGAACGGAGCATGATTTTCCCCCATTAGCGATAATGGAGTGGGGATGGATTTTATACTCTCTGTCCCGTGGGATCCGCATCCCCAATCTCATGGAGATCTCCATTTCTGATTCCATGGAAACCCACTAATATAAAATATTTTAATATATTATAATAGTAAATAAATTAAAATAATATTATAATAATTGATATAGTGAATAATTTTAAAAAATTAAATTTTCTATTAATTAATTAAAAGTATTATTGTTATATTTTTTGATCCAATAATTAATTAAAATTAATATTAATAATTTTTTCAAAATTTGAAATGGGGATTAGAGATCCCTACAAAAATGGGGATCTCCACGTGGATGAGAAAGGAGAAAAAATTATTCTTGTGAATGAGATGGCGATGGAAAACAAATTATATATGTGGGATGGGGATGTAAAATGTATCCCGTACCCACCCTAACCCATGCCCATCCCTATATATGAATGAAGCAGATGCAAATCTCCTAATTAAACTTCATTGAGCATTGATTCTGCTAGTGTATAAGATATTTGAGAAATGATATCTACCTCGTATAAGATGATACCAAAAGAGTATGCATCCACACTTCTATCAAATATTTCCCCTTTATGAATCTCAGGTGCGGCATATATATCTGCAAGTTTATAAAGTAACAAAACTACTTAAATTCAAGTCCATTTCAAAAATTGCTTCACCTTTTTAACATGTAGTCGATGATTAGACAGGTAAGGACCACAGAAAATCAGAGATTGGTCCTACTTTATCTTGAAGTGGATCTTATAAGTGCGGCATTCAACAAAATAAATGGATAGAATAGAGGAAGCACTTACTTGAAGGGTCGATGGGAGCCCCAGGTGCTATTTTAGCTTTGTCAGGTGAAATCTTAGCCAACCTTATTAAACCAAACCCAGCCACCTTCAACTGACCACCATTATCCAGCAAAATATTTCTGGCACCTTACCAAAATTTCAAATATTAAAGAAGTGCACTTCCAAAAGTGTGATAACAGAATTTATTCAATATTAACTACTTGTCTTACTTTGGCTTTAAATCACAGTGTATGACTGGATCTGGTTTGCATTCGTGTAGATAGTTCATGCCCCTGATATCAAGATATCAAGTCAACTTTAAGATCAACAAGCTGGATGCAAATGAAAGAGTGCGAAATGGGACAAGGATGTGATGTGAAGGAATTATTGATTATATTTATTAGAGGAACATGTATTGCAGCAAAGATTCCATGAATTTCTGCTATAAAGACTCGTACATACCTAGCTACGTCAAGAGCAAATCTCAAAGATTTAGATGGAGAAAGACGCCCTTTCTTCTGGAGATAATTTGCTAAGTCACCCTGAAATATGCAAGTTGCAGTGCTAAGAGTTAAGATTATCAAATTCATTCAATTCAGCTACCGTTCTCTGCCTCTACCATGATACAACATTTTCTTTGCATAACTGGACGAAAGAAGAAACTACTACTACGAGTGAGACCCATAATACTTCAAATTCAACCAACGTCAAATCCAAATAATTTTTGTTTGGAATCTGAAAAATATGGAATGGAAATTTCATAGCTATATGAAAATGAAAGCAATGATTTGATTTAGGATACAAAACTAAAAGTAGCCCGTGCTATCATCAAGTCATAAACTTCTATTAGATTTATGAGTAGGGAAACTACTTATATCCTCAACTCTTGGACAGTGGACATAATAGATTTTTCTGGTTTATATATAGCAGATTTGATAAATACTTGAAAAGAAAGGCTTACTTTTGCATGATACTCGGAAACAATCATCATTGGTATATTTTGAGTGACAGCTCCAACAAACTGAACAACATTGGGATGCCTAACCTTCTCTAATAATGTCAGCTCATGTTTGAAAGCATTTCTGTCACACCAAACAGGAAGAGAAGAGAAGAGAAATGAGGAGGAAGAGAACATAAGCAAATATCGTTAAACCCTGAACATCAAATTCCAGAATTTATTGGACCATGAAATCCCAAATACGTCATTAATTGAAAAGTAACTCTAGCAGCAAGAGATGCATTCAAAGTGGGGAAAGCAACATTGAATGCAGGGAAAGAAACAAACTTTCGATTGCCAAGACTTCATCTGGCAATTTACCCTAAGACAAATTTATTAATAGCAACTTCAAGTTGAAGCCAGACCAACATTATATAGTTAGTATTATTGAAATGGAAAAATTAAGAAAATATAAATCAGAAGAAATACAGAAGAAAAAGGAACAAGAAGAAAGAGGTCTATCACCTAATTTCAAGTAATAGAACGGACTAAAATGGAGACATTAATAAGTAATGTTACTGTACCAGTAAAACATCATACTCTTCTGAAGAAGAAAAGAACTAGTTAGTGTGCTAGTCCAACCAAAGGAAAAAAAGGAGCACGGTGAAATTGAAATATGCACATTTCTTAGAAGAAACTAATGGCAAATTGACAATGGAAACTGCAAATTTAACTGAAGCTACAAACAAGTATCATCGTGTAATTCACAAGAATCCACTAAAATAGACAAATAGAAGAGATCAGAAGTTCAATCCAACCCACAACCACGACCTTGGACTTCCTCAAATCTTCCATGCCATTAAACATTAATATTATCTTGAATCTACAGTTAGCTGGTACTTGTTTGCATGTATATCCCAGATTTTGTTTTTATAACACAAAAGAACCTTCTAGAAAATTAGACAAACTAAAAATTAAAGAAAAGTTTCTTGTAATGATTTAAACTTACAAATACAGTAGAATATTGCCTCATGTAGGGAAAATATTAATTTACAGGAAGTGCTTAAAGAGTATTCTTCATTCCCAGACAACAATCACAATGGTAACAAAGCGTGTGACGAAATTGAATTTTTGTTTTCAACAGGGCTAAATAGACTAGAATCAGAGAGCAAGAATTTCCATCAAAATTAAATTAGATAAGTCCACTAACTGCAAAAAAATATGCATATACACCAAACTCAATGCAGGACACGAATATATAGATGGTTTTAATTGCTAATATCAGAAATGAGGACATATGCATTCTTGAAAGTGAAAAAAAATGAAACTAATAAAGGAAAACATTACATGCTCTCAGGGTCTGTATAGCTATCCTTATCAAGTATCTTCACATTAACCTTGGTGCCATTCCATTTGGCCACTTGATATGATCCCTGTTATGGAAAATACCCATTAACAATTCTGACAGGACATCAAATGAAGAATTACATAAACCACTTCTCTCATACATGAAATAATTGTCCAACACAAAAAGACCATAATTTTAAAGAAAAAATTAAGCCCACTCTTTTATTTTAACACAAAAGTTAAAGCCATTCCAACCTACAAAAATATCAAACGATAAATAAAATTGAGAAATTTTGGCAAGATGATAAAAAAATTTCATGTACTTAAAATTTACTCAAACTTTAGGGAATACTAAAACTGTACCTTTGAAATGCCATCAGACTTCCGAATCTGCAATTCTAAAGGATTAAGCTCGTACTCTGGAACTTCTCGAGGATTCGCAACAGTCATTGGCGTCCTCCTGGTTTTCTAAAATAACGACAAATATTTTTAATAAAAATTTGAATAATAGACCAAATTCCCAAAATCAAAATAATGTTATACCGGGGCTTTAGCTCCTCGAGCCTTCAAAATATTATAGACATCTATATTTCCATAGTATTTAGCATCTGCACACGCCTGTTCCAACAGAAATCTTATTCAAATTTTACTTTTTCGAAATTAGTCAATTGAAATTAGAGGATTTTTAATTTCCTAAAAGAGGAAAGAACAATGTAAATTACCGTACTGCCCCATCGATCACGAGCATCAATATTGGCTTTTCTAGTCAACAACACCTTCACAACCTCAACATGTCCTTCGCAAGCAGCAATGTGCAAAGCCGTCCTTCCGTCCAAATCAATACTATTAACATCAATTCCTTCATTCAACAAATCCTCGACGCCTCTCACATCTCCTCTACACGCCATGAATAAAAGCTGCATCGTAGTGTCAAGATTCTCCGGCACAGTCAACGGCTCATCATGAATAGGACTCCGCCGTATAGGATCGAGTGACGATTGTCTTCCAAAGCTAAATCTCAAATTATTCCTCCTCGGATCAAGTGACGACTGCCGCGAAAACTGCCGGCTTAAAGTCCTCCTCAACGACCCCGTCGAGAACTGCCGCGAAATTCCTCTCCGTAATTGCGTAGCAATTCCTTCCATTCTTTTATTAAAATTATTACACGTATGGTATATTATCGTAATCGAATTAAGTATAAAACTTTTGTTTTTTTTTTCTCAAATTTTATATTTGAATGAATTGTAGCAGTAGTCTTAATTTTGATGGAAATTTATAAATTTAGACAAGACTTTTGATCTCTGGCGATGTCTCGTTTGCTTGCCCGATGGATCGAGAGTTGAGCTCTCGACGTCGAGCGATGAATGAGAGAGGAGAGAAAAGGGAAAAAGGAAGGAAGAGAGTGACAGAGAAATGAAAACTGAATGAATGGACAGATGGTTTTCGAGATCCGAGCGAAGCGCAAGGGAAAGGCGTGAGGTGAGAAGATCAAAATAGGTAAAAAAAAAAGCCGTTATAATTTTAATTTTTATTTTATCCACTGCATCCGCGTGTATGCTGCCTGTATATTACATCCGTATATACGATTGATATATTTTTTAATTTTCCTTTATATTTTTACTAAAAAATAGATTTTCAAAAGGGAAAAAATTATTTGATCCCTGTATATTGTGCAAAATTAAAATTTGTTCCTTGTATTGTCAGTCCATTTTTTTGTACTCCACCAATGTGAGTCCAAGTTTATTATTATTTTTAGAGCGGCGCATGGTTCTTTGAACTCCGAATTGGTATCGAAAATCGAAACCAAAAATTTTAATTTAGTGCCAGTTTTTTATTTAAAACCGCACCGAAACTAGAACCACACCGAAAATCGGTATGTAAATAATTAATAATATATTTATAAATGAAAATTTTAGTTAAAATTAATCGTTATATTAATAAATTAAAGTTAAAAATATAAATGGTGAATAAATAATAAGAATACACCCTCTTAAAACCCAATACTAAGATTGTGCACGGTTAGGATCCCAAAATCCGTACCGGGAATAATAGAAATATTCTCTATAAATTCAACCCACTGTACATTTTATATAATAATATAAATAGAAAATATTTTAACTTTATTTAAGAAAATATGTTAAACTAAAGGGGAAAACACAATTTGTCTCTATGTTTTTCAAAATTGAACTAATTTATTCATGTATTTTGTCCCCTTCTTTTAAAAAAATTATATTATTTTATTCATTCTCGTTGAAAACGGTAACATAAATTAATAAGTCATGTCTTATCTGAATTATATTTTTATACTGATTACAAATATGACATTAGTTTTAATTGAAACAATGCATATCTACCCGAAAAAACCTAAAAAATCGTACGATTGACCAATTGATTTTTTATCCTATTTTAAAAAATAATTATTTTAGTCAATAAAGAAACTATACAAATGAGATATGACTTGTTAATTTTCGTCATTATTTTCGGTGAGAAAGGACAAAATAGTATTATTTTTCAAAAATTCGGGGACAAAACAGACCATAATGTAAAATACAGGAATAAATTAGTTCAATTTTGAAAAAGATAAGAACAAAATAGTATTTTTTTTCTAAACTAAATAATAAATGATAATAATACTAATAATAATAATTAACTATAATTTATATATATTGGAAGAACCAGAACCGAAACCGGTCAAAACCGTACTAGAACTGAAATCGCTAAAAAAGGAATCATACTAAAACTGGAACTGAAAAATTTAGTATCAATGCCAGTTCCTTGCCAAAGAACCATACCAAAACTAAGCTGCACAACCCTCATTATTTTTATAGCCCAATTGAATATGGATAAGAGTAGATTCCTTGTTTAGGAGTCTATTAGGACTCGGTTAGGATTTCTTACTTTATTATAATTCAGATGGTAAAAAATTATTTCATTGCATTTTGTATATTTTTATAAAGCCTAGTAGCCAATTTCCAAAAATGCAAACAAGGCATAATGTAAGAAATAAACAAAGCAAATTCACTCCCATCAATCACAACCCATGTTATTCTCCAAAAATTCTCTTTTTTTTGTATTTTGAAACTAAAAGTCAAGTTTCAGCCGTAATCACTTTCAACAGTCACAATGTCTGAGGCTCAAAGTGGAGGCACAAAGAAAACATAACATTAAAACTGAAAATAGAATTTCAGAATAAAACACATCATTGTTTTAGAATTGAAACACCCATAATATAGAAATAAAAGATTAATCATAGCTAAAACAAATAGTTTCATGAACCAAATTTCATTGAAAAAAAACCTAAATCTGTAACACCAAACAAATCAGAACAGAAAAATGTAAAATTTTATAGCTAAAGCAAGACCCAAAAGAGCTTTGAAAGAAATTTTGGTTTAAAATCAAATCCTCATTACAAACGAAGCATATACTCTTCAATCAAAATGGGTTTAGTGAAAATGGAGATTTGATTCCTGAAAGTCTCAAAAGTATTCATCCTTGACAAGTGATAGTTGAAGGCTTTATATAGTGACCTAAGGTAGTACTAAGTCGGTGAGGTCTATGGCCTAAAGCGGTACCATATTGGTGAAGTCGGTGACCCAAGGCGGTGAGGTTTTAAACTAAGGTCCACTAGACCTCAAAGATATAGGGGTCCATGAGGCTCCTATATCTTCGAGTCCATCATGCCTCAGACTTAGGTGCCCTCCCCTACTAAGTGGAAAGGAGGTCGCTTAGGCAACCATGTCCCTGAGACATTGGGTGACCTTGACCATGGTAAAAGGCAACTTCCTCATACTCATGGCTAAGGATCAAAGTAACGGTAAAGGTATAGGAAGAGTTGGGGTAGAGGTAACCTAGGGGAGACCTCTATTTGGTCATGTGACCACTACTTAGAAAAGTGACATCTCTCTAAGCCTTGGTCATGTATGACCTACTGGTGAGTTTGGGCAATGACTTAGTTAGGCTTAACTGAACAAATTCCTCTTAAAGGCTACCTCTAGACAGCATCTCTCTTTTAACCTCTTGGTAGGTCACCTTTTCAGGAGGTGTCCTACAGATATCCCCCTTAACTACCAACTCATTCTATGTCTTGGCCATCAATAAGTAGAACAGATTGCTTCTAATACATAACATGGTATGTCTCTTACTAAACATTGTCAATAAGTTATTGAAGAGGTACCAGCGACCTCTCTTAAGACATGATACTTGCAAACTCTTCAATAGAGGAGCATTTATTAAGGAGGGGAGCATGCTGAATAATTCTTTTACAGCGATCTCTATTTGACACTTGGCCAATATATAGTATTTGGCCAATAGAGGTAACTATTTATTTCATGTTTTGGCCATAATTAACTTGAGCAGGTCAGCCTATGGATTTGGCAACCGCTCTCACTATTGAGTCTTAAGCTTTGAGCACCATAAAAAGCATGTCGTCTAAGGTGCAAAGCGAGGAGATAAATTCACTAGTTTATCCGCTATATGAGTGGCCCAAGCACATGAAACAAGGTCGCATATGTGAGGATTGATATAATATAACCCTGATATATAATAAGAAAGTCACTTATGTGTGTGGCATCGATTTTGAGCCTAGGCACATCGGAGCAGATCGTGCATGTGAAAGTTTATGGCCCTGACACATAAGGAGCAGGTCGCTTATGGTGTGGTACTTTAATATTGAGCTTAAACACATAAAAGCAGGCCGCACATATGAAGTATTGATATAATATGGCCTTGACACATAAGGAGCAAGTCGCTTATGGTGTAGCGCTTTAATATTGAGCCTAAAAACATGGGAGCATGTCATGTATGTAAGACATTGATATAATACAGCTTTGACACATAAGGAGCATGTCGCTTATGTTACGACGCTTTGATATTGAGCTCATATAGAGTAGGTCATTTTATGGTGTGGCATTTTGATATTGAGCTCTGGCACATGAGAGTAGGTCGCACATGTGAGGTGCTGATTTGATAAGGCCCTAATATATAAGGAGCAAGTCGCTTATGGTGTGTCACTTTGATATTGAGACCAAGAACATGGGAACAAGTGCACATGTGAGACGTTGATTTAATAAGGCCTTAACACATAAGGAGCAGGTCGCTTATGGGCTCTTTGATATTGAGCCCAAGCAAATAGGAGTAGGCCATGCAAGTAAAGCATTAATTTGATAAGTCATTAACATATAAGAATTACATTGCTTATAGTGTGGCGCTTTGATATTGAGCCTAAGCACATGAGAGTAGGCCGCGCATGTGAGGCATTGATTTGATAAGGCCCTAACACATAAGAAGCAGGTCACTTATGATACGACACTTTAATATTAAGCCTAAGCACATGTGAATAGATTGCGCAAATGATGCATTGATTTGATAAGGCCCTAACACATAAGGAGTATGTCGTTTATGATACGACGCTTTAATATTGAGCCCAAGCACATGGGAGCAGGTCGCGCATGTGAGATGTTGATATAATATGGCCCTGACACATAAGAAGCATGTCATTTATGGTGTGGCATATTGACATTAAGTCCAAGCATATACGAGTAAGTCGTGCATGTGAGCCGTTAATTTGATAAGGCCCTAACATATAAGAAGCAGGTCGCTTATGGTGTAGCACTAAACATATAGAAGCAGGTCACAAATGTGAGGTCTTGATTTGATAAGCCCTAACACATAAAGAGCATATCGCTTATCGTGTGGCTCTTTAATATCGTGCTCAAGTACATAGGAGTAGGTCCTGCATATGAGGCATTGAGTTGATTTAGCCCAGGCACATAAGGAGAATTTCGCTTATATAAGGTGTTGAGGATATAGTATGTGCCGCTATAGCAGAGGTTACAAAATGTTATTATCTGGGAATAACATTGTAGCATCCTCTCCTTCCCCCTAAAACGCTACAGATGGTGAAGTTCCACCCACCAAAATTATTCATCAGTCTTCTTGAAAGATACGTGGAAAAACTTAGTATAAAATATATAAGTGGTTGTGTTAATAGTTGTAAGCATCTTTTAAAGTTTGAGGCCTAAAAAAAGGCATGGTCGCCTCGCATTATGTCTGAGGAGAGGTTACCACACCTGAGCGTAGGGTAAGGTCGTCATTACTTAGCCTAGGGGGAAATTGCTCTCACCTTAGTAGAGGGAGAGGCCGCCTCACTAACCTCGATCTCCTAATTTGATCTTAGCCTTCTTGTTAAGCTGGGCCATTGGACCCCGAAAATCCGGGGACACTTGGAATTTGATATTCAAGAAGCCTAAAGAATTTTATTATATAAGGAATTTCCAGGACTTCACCGTCTATATAAGGTTAGTGTCAGGCAACAGTTGAGTTTAATCACACTTCAAAACTTTCATTAGTGCAATGAGTATAGATCTAAAGTTGTTAGTCGATCTTCAGCTTGTTCCCCCATTAAGAAGTCATATTCGGTCTTTAGATTGCAAATATGATCAAAATCATAGGAGCTCAGGTTGCCTCTCCTAAAGAGAGTGAAATGTTGGGAATACCTCCTTCTGAAGGTGACCTCATGGTCGTGAAAGAGGAATGGGCAAGTATTTGTGATAAGATCAAAGAAAAAGAAATAAGCAATAGCGAAAGCAGAGGAAGATAATGGTAGAAAAGTTGAAGGAACTGAATATTGGTGAAGGAAAAGTGATGAAAGTTAGTTATTATTGATAATTTCAGAAACATTGAGTACAAACAAACCATGATTCAAATAGCCATTACTAACATAAACGTCATTTTTAGTCATTACAACCTTAATCATATTCAAAAGCAACCCTCACTCCAGAAGCACGTCATTAAGTGCTAAAATTTTTCCAGATGTGAGTTTGAGAAAAACTTTTCATTTTCCAAGAACTTGAGTAGTTCTTGAATTACCAAGGTAAACAGTTTTTTCTCCTTCCTCAATTTGGGTATAGGACTAAAAGGCATTTCTATTTGCACAAATATGCCTTGTAGCACCAGAATCTATAACCCATTCATTCACATCAGCCACCAAGTTGACTTGTGAAACGACTACAATAATATTAAAGTTTTAGAAATATGCCTTGCTGCACCAATGTTTGTGTTTCAATTGTTACTTGTAGTCATTCCAAGAATTTGGCAATTTTCAATAAGAATTCATGCAACAAACTCGTCAGGAAGTGTAATATTTTTAACTTTTAAGTCTTCAAGCAACTTGTGGTAGTAATTGATTTAAGCTTTGATGTCTTTCTTTTCATTCATCTCCCACTTGTAGGATTTTTTGATAACAAACTTCTGCTTTCAAGTGTCCTCTGCCGTGTATTTGGTAATCAAAGATTCTCAAATTTCTTTGGCTTGTTGTATGAATAGTGGACATCAAAAAGATCATTAAATAACATGCTAATGAGAGTTTCTGTACAAACCCTATTTGCATGCGTCTATAATTCAAGATTTAAAGAGGAATTAGCAGCTTTAATTAAAACAAATGCCACTCTATGCATGTAAAGAATGGAAAAAACTCATTCTTACCATCTTCTGAAATTTTTGCCATGAACATCTCAATTTTGAGATGTTTTGGAAAGGCTTGGAGAAGGAAGGAAGTATATGGTAGTGTAGGAATTGAAGTTAGGGCTAAGCAGATTTAACCGAAAATCAAAACCGAACCGATCGGTTTCTGTTTCGGTTGTTAAGATAGTGAAATATCGGTTTTCGGTTTGGCGTTCGGTTTTAGAGGTTGGAGAACCGAACCTAACTGAAAACCGATATCGAACCGAACCTATACTATATATACTTCCTTTTAGGCCAAACCCTAATCTCCATCTCTTTCTAACCGAACCGACCGATTATAAAAAGCTTCCATTTTAAAGATGCCTAAAATCAACCCTAAAAGCCCTATATCTTATCTTCTGCTTCTCTTTCATTTTCCATACTCAGCTGCTACCCATTCTTTACCGCCCTTCTTCACCTCCCTTCACCGGCCTTCACCTCACCTCCTCCTTCACCGGCCTTCACCTTCACCACGCCGCCATCACCTAGCGAGCTCCGACAATGCCACTGCCTCCTTCCTCTCCTCCTCCTTCTATTTCTAATTTTCTCTCTTCCTTCATTCCTTATCAAATCAGCGCCATCACTCACTCTGCTGTGGGAAGGTAGACCGTCGGGCTCCACTCCTCTTCCTCCTTCACTGCTTGCCAGTTGCATCGTCGGTCATCAAATGAAACCCAACCCTCTCCTCCTTCAGTCGAGCTCTTCTCTATCTTTATTCCTCACAAATACTTCACTAATCAAAACTCTCTCTTCAT
>CATIWJ010481025.1:0-24248 GCA_949640765.1 Croton laevigatus | reverse complement strand
TGCACAGAGTTGTGACTTTTCAAGTTAAAGGGTCACAATTGGGTATTTTTATTAAAACACAGCCTTAGTTGCGTTTTGGCATTAGGGAAAATCAAGGGAACAAAATCTGAAATTGAGATGAGGGCAAGATGGGAATTTTTGAGAGGAAAAATATAAAAGAATTAAATGAAGAATGATTAATGAAAGAGTGTAGAGGTTGTTGAAAATATTAAGTGCTGGAGTTGTGTAACCCCTACAATGATATAAATGAGGGTATTTATACCCAAAAATTGAGAACTAGCCGTTTGAAAATCAGAAGAAAATCTTGTTCTAAAATCTTCAGTAGGGTCGTGACTGAGACTCCACAGGTCGTGACTACGACTACTCACATAATTTGAAAATGGCTATAAAACGGCACTCTGTTACAGCCGTAAGCATTTAATAAGGTAGCCGTTGATTCTGAAATTTAGTAAGTCACGACCAAGACTTTGGGAGTAGCGACCGAGACGTGACAGTTGAATGTGCAATGGCTTCTTCAATTTAAAGGTAGTGGGTGAGACTTTGGAGAGACCTGGAGTAGCGAGCTACCAGTAGCTTTGAGAAAAATTTTGGAGCATGAGTCGCGACCGCAAAGTGACCATCGCGAGCGCTAAGCTGGTGTTAGAGTAGGGTAGCGACTGAGACCTTCAAGTCGCGATCTATCCAGAAGCTTGGGGAAATTTTTGCTTGAGTCTCATCAGATAGGTCGCAAGCGAGACGTGGGGTTTGTGGTCGCGACATTGTTGCTGATTCTTTATTTTACAATTTTTGCTTAAGTCTTGACTTGGATTGCTTGGGAATGAAGAGTCTTAACTAAAAACACATTGAAAACTTGAAACTTCATTAGTAATTCAATAATTTCAAGTATATATTAGTTAAATAATCAAAACAAGGGATTTTGGAACCAAGGAACAACAAAATATGGGTATAAATACCGGCTCAAGCAGAATTAATAGGGTTACACAACTACTAAGCATTCAATTTTACAACAACCTTATTAACTCAATCTTTATTTTAATCTTTGTATTCATTTTTAAGTGTTTGTTAGTTGGGTGAGCATTAAACCCAACCTTGTTAGTTGTTTAGTTCTTAGAGGGAGCTTTAAACTTTAGTGTGAGTTATTGTAAAGTTTAGAGTGATCTATAAACTCTAAGTTTGAGGTGAACTTGTTAAAACCTCTTGTAATCTTTGTAACTAGTGGAACCCGATTCTAGAGAGAATCGAAGAAGTGGACGTAGGCAAGAGTTAGTGCTAAACCATTATAAAACCTTCTACTTTTATCCACCAAATTTTGCTCTTAATTTTTTAGAAGGTTACTAATTCACCCCCTCTTAGTGCCAAAGGACCAGCAATTGATATCAGAGCTTGACTCTCTTACATAAACTTAATTACAAGAGAAGATCCTATGGTAACATCTCAAGATCAATCTCTCAAGCCTTATTTTGATGGAAGCAATCTTGCATTTTGGAAAGCTTGTATGAAAAGATATTTGGAAAGCCAATCTTTATGGGTCTATGTCATTGAAGAGTTAAAGGCCCCCACAAAGCGAGACCAAGATGGAATTGAAATTTTGGCTCCAAAAAAGCATTGGATTGAAGATTACCGAAGGAATTTCATAAGAAGAAACTTATGCATGATTATCCTCATAAGTTGCATGTCCAGAGAGGAAGCCAGTAGAATCATCCATTGTACTTCTCCATATCTTATGTGGAAGACTTTGTAGAATTATCATGAAAGCATATAACAAGTAAGAGATGAGAAAAAGCTTTCCACCATCTTTGAATATGAGACTTTCAAGAGATTGCCTAATAAAGACATCACCATCATGAGAAATCATCTCCTTGCCATGGTTACAAATTTGAAGAAGTTGGGTGAACATTACACTCCTCAAAAAGTGAATGATAAGATATTGAGGGCTTTACTGGAAATATGGGATCCCTTCATATTGTCCTTGTGTAAAAGTCACAATATCAAAAAAATGAGGACAGATGTGCTCATAGGAGAACTCATATCTTAGGAGCTTACCCTTAACCAAAGAAATTAAGAAAAGTAAGCCTTGGAGGGAAGTGAAAAGAAGAGATCTATTGCTCTCAATGCTAGTGATAAAGGGAAAAAACAAGTTAAAGCTTTATCAACTAGTGAAGAGGAATCAAGTGATGATGAAGATCATAAGAAGATGATTGCTCTCTTCACTAAGAAATTTGAAAGCCTCTTAAAAAATTCGGAGTTTTGAAAAAGATTTAAGAAAAAGTCTGAGGAGGAACCAACTTGCTATAAATGTGGTAATGTTGGCTACATTAGGATTTATTGCCCAAAGCTTAGGAGAGACAAGAAAAAGAAAGACAAGGAAGAGAAAAGGAAGGAAAAGGAAGCTACAAGAGACAAAAAAGAGAGGAAGAAATCTTTTAAAGCCATATGGAGTGATAGTGATTCTTCTAGTGATGAAGAAGAAACTGAAGAAGTTACAAATCTTTGCTTCGTTGCCCTAGAGTGCTAATTCCTCTCAATGCTTGGTCTCTCACCAAGAAGCTTCAAATGAGGTACCTTCTTTTTCTAACTCTCAAGCTAATTATGTGCATAATGATGATTTTATTGATGATAGTGATGATATGCCCTTGTTTGAAAATAATGATGAAATGATAAATTGGTTTTGTGAAGTCACCTCTAGATGTGATAAGTATTTAAAATTGGAAAAAAAAGTATAAAAATAAAAACTTGAAAATTGATGATGAGAATGGAAAATTGAAAAGTTTAGTAGATGAAATGAAAAATGAAACAGATAAGTTAAAATGCCATGTTGTTAAATGTACTAGTGTGTTGTCGGAGCACAAGAAATTGAAGGACCTCATATCTAGTTATGAGAGAAATTAAGTGACTAATAACGCTCTCAAAAACACGAAAGGTCATAAAGATATTAGAGGTTTAGATTATAACATGGGTCAAACCACTAAGGAGACAAAATTTATTTCCACATCTCTATCTCCTTAAGATGAGTCAATTGAGAAATTAGCCAATGTTTGTGTGCATGCTAGTGAACCTTCTATTCCTAAGAATGATAAAGGAAAAGCTCTAATGGTTGAATAATCAATAGAGAAACATGTGCATCATGCTTGTGGGAACAAGCATGGTAAGGATGGAGAAAGCTCCAAATTCTATGTTTCAAAATCTAGGTTCTAAAGAAGGAAACCTATTTATGCATCATATAAAAGAGTTAAAAAATAATGTCATTATTGCATGAAATATGGATATAGGAACACTCATTATTTTATTCATAAGGTGCAATTGAAATTGGTCCCCATGGACCAAATTGCTTACATCTAAGGACCCAAATATGTTTAGGTACCTAAAGTTAAGCGATGTACTTTTATAAGGTACGTCTAAAGTGCTCTATAGAGAATAACAAATGGATGATGGATAATGGATGCTTAAGGCATATGAGTGGTGAAAAGAAGATCTTTATTAAATTGACTCCTGTGGAAGGTGGACACATCACCTTCAGTAAGAATGCCACATATAAGGTAGTTGGCATTAGTGAGGTTTGTAAGGATTCTAAATTTAACCATGTTATTTTAGTTAATGGCCTCAAACATAATCTTATAAGTGCTAGCCAAATTTGTGACATGGGTTGTAGAGTTACTTTTGACTTTACACAATACATTATTACAAAAGTGGAAGACAACTCAACAGTGCTTGTTGGGCAAATGGTAGAGAATATTTACATGATCAATTTAAACTTTATTACTAATGAGAAAGGGTCTTGTTTAGTTTTCTATGATGTAGATTCTTGAACATGGCATAGAAGGTTGGTCCATACTAGCATGGACACCTTAGAGCATCTCAAGAAAAAGGAGTTAGTGGATTAATTGCCTTAAATCAAATTTTAAAGAGACAAGGTCTGCAAAACTTACGAAATGGGGAAATAACATCAATCCTCCTTCAAGTCCAAAAAGTAAGCAAGTCCAAAAAGTAAGTATGTACAATAAAGCCTCTTGAACTTATCCATATTGATTTAGTTAGAGCTACTAGGGTTGCTAGCTTAGGAGGTAGACATTATGCATTTGTCCCTGTAGATGATTACTCTAGGTTTACTTGGGTTTTTTCTTAGCTCACAAAATAAAGCCTTTGATGCTTTTAAAGCTTTCGTAAAATGTGTTTCAAATAAAAAAGGCTTATGTATTTCAACTATTAGGAGTGACCATGGGGAGAATTTGAAAATGAGTTTTCTAAATCTTTTTGTGATGAGCATGGTATCACACATAACTTTTCCTCCCCTAGGACTCCCTAACAAAATGGTGTCATTGAGAGAAAAAATAGAACTCTTGTTGAAATGACATGTACCATTCAAAATGAATGTGATTTGCCAAAATATTTTTAAACAGAGGCTTTAGTATTGCTTGCCATATTATAAAATGTGTTTACAAAAGATCTATTTTAAATAAAACTCCTTATGAGCTATGAAAGAATAGGAAGTCCAATGTATCTCATTTTAGAGTATTCAGATGTAAATGCTATATATTGAACACCTAGGACAATCTTGGGAAATTCTCATCCGAATCAGATGACATAATCTTTTTAGGTTATGCCTCCAATAACAAGTCCTATACGGCCTTTAACAAAAGATCTATGGTAGTTAAAGAGTCTATGAATGTAATCTTTTACGAGACTAATCCCCTTGATCTAGGGAAAGGTGCTTTGTTTGATTTTGTAGGTGAAATTGAAAAGCTTTCCTTGGATGAAGTTCAACCTCAAGGCTCACATCAATAACTAGATCCGAGTGAGGACAAAGGAAAGAAAGCTGTTGATGTTAAAAAAGTGCCAAACAATGTAGAGCAAGAAGCAAACAATAATGCAAACAAGGAATTGCCTAAGGATTGGCAATTCAAGAAGGATCACCCTAAGGAGCAAATTATTGGTGAGGTATCCAAGGGTGTAAGTACTCGACCTAAGCTTAATTCTTTCAATCAATTAGCATTCATTTCTCAAATTAAGCCTAAGACCGTTGAAGAGGCCTTAGGAGATGAAAATTGGACACTTGCTATACAAGAGGAACTTAACCAATTTAAGAGGAATAAGGTTTGGAAACTAGTTCCAAAACCTTCTAGCCATTCTATTATTGGTACCAAATGGTTATTTAGAAATAAATTAGATGAAAATGTGCCATTACTGGAAATAAGGCTAGATTAGTTGCAAAAGGCAACAACCAAGAAGAAGGCATTGATTTCGATGAAACATTTGCCCCTGTTGCTAGATTAGAAGCCATTAGGATTTTACTTGCATTTGCATGTCATATGAATTTTAAACTTTATCAAATGAATGTTAAAAGTTGCATTTTTAAATGCTTTTATTGAGGAAGAGTTGGATGTTGAATAACTCTGGGTTTTGAACATCACTAATTCCCAAATCATCTTTTCAAATTAAAAAAAGCTCTTTATGGTCTTAAACAAGCTCCTAGAGCTTGGTATGAAAGACTTAGCTCTTTTCTCATCAAAAATGGTTTTAAAAAAGACAAAGTTGACACCATACGTTTTATGCATAAACATGATCATGACTTGTTTGTTGTGCAAATTTATATTGATAATATAATATTCGGTGCTATTAACCATTCCTTGTGTGAGTCTTTTAGCGCTCAAATGACTAATGAGTTTGAGATAAGCCTTATGGGCGAACTTAAGTTCTTCCTATATCTATAAATAAAGCAAACCAAGGATGGGGATATTCATTAACCAAGCAAAATACACTAAGGAACTCCTCAAGATGTTTGGGATGGAAGGCTCTAAGACTAGTAAGACTCCGACTAGCACAACCACCAAACCCAACATGGATGAGTCGGGTACACTAATCCTCAAAAATCTATATAGAAGTATGATATATTCATTATTATACTTAACTACCTCTAGACCCGATATAATATTTAGTGTTTGCTTGTGTGCATGTTTTCAAGCATGTCCTAAGGAGTCTCATTTGCATGTTGTTAAAAGAATTTTGAAATATTTATGTGGTATATTGTATTTAGGTTTATGGTATTCTAAAAATTCATGCATTGACCTAGTTGGCTATTCCAATGTGAATTATGCCAGAAGCCTATTAGATAGAAAGAGTAGCTCCGAAACATGCCATCTCCTAGGTGAATGCTCAGTCTCATGGTTTACCTTTCCATTGCGGAAGCGGAGTATGTGGCTGCTGTTACTTGTTGTGCATAAATCTTGTGGATTAAGCAAGAATTACATGATTTTGACTTAGAATAAAACCAAATACCCATTAGGTGTGATGACACTAGTGCCATAAATATTTCTAGGAATCCCATAAATCATTCCAAAACTAAGTATGTAAACATTAGACATCACTTCATTAGAGATCATGTGTAATGTGGTAATGTTTGCTTGGAGTTTATGGAGACGGAGAATCAAGTAGCGGATATCTTCACCAAACCGCTAAATGATCAATGGTATGTCTCTCTTACTCTTTTCTCTTTTAAATTTCATGTATCTCCAGCATACCCATGCATTTATATTGTCATTTTAAATGCAAAATTGTTGTGCAAAAATCTTTTTTCCAAAATCCCCCCATGATCTTTATCTGAAAATTATCCGCTTAAGTGTCGTGCTTGAGACATATATCGCTCGCAACACCCTTTATGTTCCATGACTAAATCTTATCCTTCGCGTTCGAGACAACAGTCTCGCTCGCGACTCCCTGGCTTTGCTATCCTTTAGTCTAGTGTTGTTGTCTTGCATGCGACATCCATTGCGTGCGTGACACTGCTTTAATTTTTTGACCATTGATGACGTGTTAATCACAACGGTACCAGGATTAATTACTCAACCGTTAAAATATATCCATTGGTAATTCTTAGAGGCACCGTGAGCGGGACTGTTGGCGCACGCGTGACATTTTCCTATAATTAATTCTTTCATTTTTTTTGAAATTAAATTCATTTTTCTTCTTCCCAAACCACCTCAAATGGCTATTTTCTTAGGTTTTCTCTATGAAAACCCCCTTTTTTTCCCTGTTGAAACACTTTACAAGATATATCCCTCAAATTTCAAAGAAATCAAAATTTTTCTCTCAAAATCTTTCTCACTTTTCTTCTAAAACTCTTTGTCAATCTTTAATTCACTATGGCTAGAACTAAGAAAGCATCTAATAATCCTCATATTCTCCCAAGACTCCTGCCAAATCAAGCCCCAACCTTTATGACTACTCATCAATTCAAGCTTTTCAAAGTTCAATTCGATAAATAATTCCTAAGTATTCTAACGATTTATGAAGTCTCCATGCAGAAGCTCGACATAAGAGATGTGGTAAATACTCTCTTAACCAACGCCTCTTTTCTCACAATCTCATCCCTCTCCATGCGGGGTATAAAGTCTTAGCAAGTGAGATCCTTGCTTCCCTTCAAGCTTTCTT
Source organism: Croton laevigatus (assembly GCA_949640765.1). Lineage (NCBI taxonomy): Eukaryota > Viridiplantae > Streptophyta > Magnoliopsida > Malpighiales > Euphorbiaceae > Croton > Croton laevigatus. Next base: position 16,823 of record CATIWJ010481025.1, on the reverse strand, counting down.
TGAGATGAATGAGGACCATATGCCTACCCTTGATAAGTGCCCGAGTTATATATAATTTTATATGAAATTATTGGTTAATTTTGGTCTTAATTAGAGATTAATTTATTATTAAAGCACTTATTTTGTTCATTTTTATTTAAAAGTCATAATCGAGCGTCATAGTGAAAAGGAATGAAATTGGGGCAGAGATGGCTCTAAAATGAGTGTTTTGGAAAAGATTAGGAGTTCAAGGAGTTTATTTGGTTATTTTGTCCCAAAATGCAGTATTTTAATTAAATTAAGGGCTATTTTGCTAGGTTCTAGAATTTAGAGGATGTTTTGTTATGTTTCTAAACTGCAAGGACCATTTTGTGAAGTTCAAAACAATGCAAGGGGTCACTTTGTTACATCTCAGAACTCAGGGGTTGTTTTGGTATTTTACCAAAACACATTTGAATGCTGCGTTTTATGATCAGAAGGAAAAGGGCAATGTGTTTATAGGTTTATGCCTTCTAATTTTCGGCTAAGAAGGAAACAAGGATCAGGTTGTTTTGGAGTTTTTGAGACGAAGAAGGAATTGATTTTGGATGAAGACTGGAAGATTCAATGATCGGGATTTGAGAAGATTTTGAAACGCGATTTAGGGGGATTTTGAATTTGATTTTCAAAAATTATGAAGAGAGAGAGAGGAGACCACGAAAAAAAATAGAGAGGAGTTCTGAAATTTAGAAAAGAACAGATCGAGGAGGACCAAAAAGGGTAGGAGGCAGAGCCCGATTGGGTTTCTGGCCGGCGATTATCAGATCAAGAGAGAATTGAGAGTGGGAAGAGAGAGCAGACCCACAGAAATGAAATAATCAGGGAGCTCCTCTTAAGCTACTTTTTGATTTTGCAGAAAATGAAGAACAGTATTCTCACTTTAGAGAAGAAGAACAGTGACGAGCCATTAAACGAAATGGAAAACGAGGCAAACCTAATGACCCACATCGGAATTCAATCAGAAATGGAAGGGACAAACAGAAAATGAAGAGCATAACCAAAAACTAGAAAGGAAGAAGAAGACCAAGATGCACAGGTCATTGTCGTTTTGGCATAAAGCAAACCAGAGTAGTGGAGACCGATTAAAGATGACATTTTTACTTACTGGAACAAAAAGAACCAGTTTAGAGACACCAATTTCAGCATTTACGCTGGAGCAATGAAGAATCTATTCTGTTTATTACTGTTTTATTTTCTCTTCTGTTTTCTTTTTACTTCTGTTGAAACTGATAGTGAATTCATTTACAATTATGCGTATGGAATTTCTGTTGCTGATGATGAATTGAAATTGATAGACGAAAATGAGAACGCTTGATTCTTTTGCTCTGTGTAACTCTGTTGAACTAAAATGATTATTTATGTCTAGAATTTTTGAAGATGAACCTTGGATCTTATTTTGTTAATTGATTCATTTGATTAATTAATTTGTTATTGTGTTGAGATTTAATTGCGATTAATAATTGTCTTGAATTAATATTCGCTAGCCTATTAATTCATGCCAGTTTTTACATTGTGAGTTTGAGAAAACAACATGTAAATTTATCGCCCACAATTAAAAGAAGTTGCATGCAAACCTAGACATAGGTCGATATAAATCTTCCGGATTGGAGTCAAAACCAATACTGGGAACTCATAAAACACAAATTAATGCGAGATTAGGGGTTTTAATTAGAATGAGAGTTCAATTAATCAAAACCAATACTGGGAACTCATAAAACACAAATTAATGTGAGATTAGGGGTTTTAATTAGAATGAGAGTTCAATTAATCAATCTAGGATTAGACGTTAATTAGCTCGAGAGAGTGATTAACATAATTTAGGTCTTCCTATGGTCCAACGACATTAACAATTAATTAATTTAAGTGAGTCGAGCTCGGCATAGGTTTAGGGGGATTCAAAGTCCAGACACAACTTTCATCTCTATTTGATAAATTATTGTTCTTTTATGTTTCGAAGTGAGTTATGGTTGTTTGCTTTTGTTTGTTATTTTTAATTATTCAATTCAAACACTAAATTTGCTGGCTAGATAATAGGAAGAGATTTAGTACTAGTAATCGTTAGCCCCCTGCGGGATATGACACTCAGTACTCCGATAGCTATACTGTGGACGATAGGTGTACTTTCGAAACGATCCGTAACGTAGTCGCTCGGATTCATATTAACCCTTGTCTTATCCATCACTTTTTCTGTCTTTGGCAACACCTATGAGATGTCAAGGGTGAGAATTGTTGAACTTTTTAACCTTTCTCACAGTAATATCTCAAAAATTAGTGACCTCTCCATGTACCAAATACTTTCTACTTGGCAAGCCATCTCGGCTGACCAAGTTTATGACACAAAACTTACAAAGGCTACTACCTTAAAGACATTACCCATTTAGCTTCTTCACCAAGCCATTAGCAACTCCATTTCCTTCTCCATTGTATTCACTCCAACACCTATTCACTCCAACACCTACTTGGAGCCTTTATTTTCATTGAACATCTTCTATACATTCAGAGGTCAAGCAAATCCAATCCCAATGTCTCCTCTCTTCTTTCCTTTCTTGCCAGTCACATTGTTGACTTCGAGAATGAGACAGTCAAAAGGTATCTTGAAATAAATGTAAAAATCACACACAACAACTTCTTCATCATCCATTACCTCTCAATAGTCCAAGATAATATCAAAAGACACTTTTGAGTATCAAAGGAACAAGCCTTCTATTGGAGCACCAAGAGTTTCTCATCCTCCAATAAGAAGATCAACTAAAAGTCCTAGAGCCTCATCTTCTCATTCTCAATCTCCTCCAGCTTCCTCTCCTTCTTCGGATTCCAAGAAGTTGGATAAAATCCTCAAAACCCAAAACAAACTCTTTCGTTGGCTTAGCAGAATTAATGATGCCCTTGGCATCACTTATACTTCTTTTCATCTTCTTCATCCTCTAGTGATGATGATGTTGTGCCTCCTCTTAACCAAGAGAACTTCAGTCTAAATAGACTGAAAGAGCTTTTAGGAAGGGCAAAGGCATAGTAATTAGCAATTAAGCTGTATTTTCTGCTTTTATAACTATTGTAATTTTTTTTTCTTTTTAAAAGCATTATAATCCTTTTATTATTATCAATGAAAATTTTAGTGTGTTTTTCAATCTTCAATGTCTATCTTTTGATCTTTTTGCCAAAAAGGGGAGAAGTTAATGAGTTGTAATGTAACGGGAATTTTAAAGGGAATTTAAAATTTTTAATGTAAAGGGAATTTAAATTTTTTTATACATCAAGCAAGGGGAGCATTATCTTATCAAAATTTTCAAATATCTAATTTCTAAATTGCTTAAACATCTGCATTTTTTTTATTACCACAACTCTAGTAAGTTTGTCAAAAAAATCCAAAGAGGAGAGATTGTTGTTCTTTGTCATGCCAAAATCCCTAAGTTTTGATTATTTGAGAAAATTACTTAGAATTGTGAAGTTACTACATTTATGTTAAGTGTTTAAGTGTTGCTTCAGCATATATGAATCTAACCCAAGATAGATAGTCAAAAGATTCATGCAAAAAGATGAAGTATTGTTTCTGGCACAAGCGTCGTGCTCGTGAAGTTTACTTCTAAAGTTCAAAAAAGTTCTAGTGAACCCCATCTCTCTCACAACAAAGGAATCGCGTGGAAAAGCTATTTTCTGGTGATAGTAAGCGTGTGTGCGACTAAAACACTTGAAGAATCAAAAGGATCCAGAGAACCCCTTAGCGCCTGCGGCAGAAGCTTCGCACAAACAAGAAAACTTCTGGCAACACCGTCGAGCACGAGACAAACTTGGCGCACTCACGACAATCCTTTCTGGAAGTTTGGAAGAAGCCATTCTCGCCCGCGAACATAACAACCTACTTGCGAAAGAAACATCAAATAGCTGTTACAAACTAAAACTTCCATGTCGCGCTCGCAACTAGAGCCTTGCGCTCGTGAAAGTATTGATGTCAGAACTCAATGTCTAGTGCATTAAATGTAAAGCTGAAGCAATAGGTATCCGTTACAGGCGTTAAATAAACTTTATGAGTTGTTGTACTCACAAACGTCACAAGAATTCCTAAGTAAAAATTATTTTTTATGTATAACAGCTAGTTTATTGAATGTGGGTATAAACACCCACTCAAATAGAATCAATGGGGTTACACAAATATTGAGCATTTAATTTTACAATAACCTTTTTTTTTTTTAAACAGTAAATGGCAAATCAAAATACATCTATTAAGGAAAATTGTGTAGCTGTTAAGCCATATATCTGTATGATATAGTTTAAGCACTTTTTTTTTTAAATAGGAAATATTATTAAAAATTAAAGAGAAAAATACAGAAAATTGTTAAAGGAGAGATTACATAATAAAGGTATGATGAAGCTAATTTTACAATAACCTCATTAACTCAATCTTCATTTTAATCTTTGTATTCATTTTTTAGTATTTGTTAGTTGGGTAAGCAATAAAACCAACCTTGTTAGTTGTTTAGTTCTTAGAGAGAACTTTAAACTCTAGTATGAGTTATTATAAAGTTTGGAGTGATTTATAAACTCTGAGTTTGAGGTAAACTTGTTAAAACCTCTTGTAATATTTGTGATTAGTGGAGCCCGATTCTAGAGAGAATCGGAGAAGTGGACGTAGGCAAGAGTTAATGCCAAACCATTATAAAACCTTCTATTTTTATCCACCAAATTCTACTCTTAATTTTTTAGAAGGCCACTAATTCATCCCCTCTTAGTGCCATAGAACAAACAACTTATACTATACATATAATAAGCCATTCTTATATATTATTCTTTCTATTTTGATATATTATTTTCTTTCTTTATCCAAGCCTGCATGTGATTAGGAGACAAGGAAACGTGTGTGTTTGAATAAATAATTGTTGATTATTTGAACGTGATATTTCTTGTGTTGTGCGATAGTGTGTCATATAGGAATGAAGGATGCTAGACCGAGGAGATTCTTGATTCTTGTGTTATGCGATGGTATGTGATATGAATTAATTATTTTATTTTATTATTATTCTATTAGTTTAGTTAATATTAAAATAAAATTTATAGCTGATTTGACTATTATAATTTGAATTTATGTTTTGATTTTATTTTTTAAGTAGTAGTTCATTAATTTTTTAACATTTTTAATACTAATTTTTTCTATTGTCAGTAAAGTACTCCCTCCGTTCGTGAAAGATAGGAAAATTTTCCTTTTTGGGCTTTCACAAAAGATAGGAAAACTTCCTAAAATGGTAAGTTTTTAGTGGGTGGAAAGTGAAAAAGGATTTATATGCCCTTGACAAAATAGATGAGTTGAATAAAATAATGGGTGGTTTTTGATGTGTTGAATTAAATAATGAATACTTTTTGAGTTAGTGGGGATGGTTTTTGAGTTAGTGGGGAACACAGAGTTGACAGTGATATGACAGTTGTCTGACTGTGTCTGACTTTGGATTTCTTAAAAACTGTGGGCACTTTATGAAAAATGTTAACAAATTAAAAGTGCAAATTTAAAAATAAAGGCAGAAATTTAAAAATAGTCCACACATTTAAAAAGTAGTGGCCACATTTGATAGAAAAGTGGTCACAGATCATGTCAAAGTGGCCACAACTTTTATAGAGCTATGACGTAGTGTCCATAAAGTAACCCACACATTTCAAAACTGTGGATAGATTTTAAAGTAGTGGCCATATATGATGAAAAAGTGGCCACAGTTTTCAATAAGTGTTCATAATTTTTATCTGATTCTGTACTACTACCCATAAATTGTCACACACTTTTACAAAGTTGTAGCCACTTATGATGAAAAAGTGGCCACAATTTTGATTAAGTGTCCACAATTTTAATCTGGATGTGTAATACTACCCATAAATTGGCCCACACTTTTACAAAGTAGTGGTCACTTATGATAAAAAAGTGACCATAGTTTTGATTAAGTGTCCATAATTTTTATCCAGCTATATACAACTACCCATAAATTGGCCCACACTTTTGCAAAGTTGTGGCCACTTACGATGAAAAGTGGCTACAGTTTTGATTAAGTGTCCACAATTTTTATCTGGGTGTGTAGTAGTAATCAAAAGTTTGGATAACTTACATTCAAATATTTGGATAATTCATTGAAATCTCAATGTTACTCACGTGTGGGAACTTAATCGCATGATCACAACTTATGATAATTGAACTTGATATAGTGTTTTACCTACTATTTTCTCATGAATTCCATTCACCATCACAAGTTTGGATAAATTTCATTCAAATATTTGGATAATTCATTGAAATTTCAAGTTTGATCACATGTGGGAACCTAATCGCATCACCTCGACTTATGATAATTGAATTTGATCTAGTGTTTTAATTACTAATTCCTCATGAATTCCATTCGCCATCACAATTTTGGATAATTTTCATTCAAATATTTGGATAATTCGTTGAAATCACAAGTTTAATTACGTGTGTGAACCTAATCGCATCACCCCCCACTTATGATAATTGAACTTGATCTATTGTTTACCAACTAATTATGATACAATTCTATTGATCATCACAAGGTTGACTCATTTTCAATTATGATACTTGGTTAATTCATTGAGATCACAAGTTTAGATAAGTGTTAATAACTAATCATATGTTTATGATTTAGGATAATTGAATTTGATCTTCTAGTTTACCTACTAATTCATTAAGAATTCCATTGATTATCACAAGTTTGGCTCATTTTCAATCAAATAGTTGGTTATATAATTGAAATCACAAGTTTAGTTAAGTGTTAACACGTAATAACATATTCATGATTTAGGATAATTGGACTTGATCTACTAGTTTACCTACTAATTCATCAAGAATTCCATTGGTCATCACAAGTTTGGCTCATTTTCAATCAAATACTTGGTTATATCATTGAAATCATAAGTTTATATAAGTGTTAATACGTAATCACACGTTCATGATTCAGGATAATTGGACTTGATCTACTAGTTTACCTACTAATTCATCAAGAATTCTATTGATTATCACAAGTTTGGCTCATTTCCAATTGGTTAATTCATTTAAATTCAACAGTTTTACGTACCGACTCAAAAAAAAAAAAAATTAAACTCAAATTATTTCTGGAGTTCATCGATCAATTACCAAATATCAATATGTATCCTTCAATTCAAGCATTCAATGTGATTTAGTCTCTTCATAAATTCAGAATGAAGAACAAAATGAAAATATTTGTCTGTGCGTTATAATGGAACCCTCTCTCTCTTTTGTTCTCTAGTTTTACTTTTGTAAACCTTTGCTCTCAACTCCAATAGATTTAATAAAATAAAAAATCTTAATTTACATTCAAGTAATTTATAGCTTTAGCAAACACTTGAAACCAAAATAAGCGTTGCTAAACAGAGATTATCATCCTAAAGCAGGGTGTCTACTTTTCCAAAATAAGCTAATGAAAAGTTTTCATTAGCTTAGCTTAATAGCTTCAGTTTCAATTCCAAAGCTCGAATTATTGAGCTTGACTTAAGTTTGAGCTGTACTAAATTGTCAAAAGCCAGAGCCTTTTTTTTTTTCCAATAAATGACTGAGCTTGAATCAAGCAATACTCGGCTCGGCAATAAGCCTTTCGTTCGTCAAATATAAAAGGTATTTATATTACTCCTAATTGATTTATTTATATTCCTTATATATAAATTCCTTTAATTTTCAACAGGTAAAAATATTCAAAACTCTAAGCATCAAAATACTTACTTTAATTCAAGAGAGCTATAAAAGCATTCAAGAACCACTTTTACAATCCATAGAAAATAAAAATAAAAAGGCAAGCATATGGCAATAAGCCAATAAGCACGCAACTTATTTAAAATAAACACACAACTTATTTAATAAAAAAAGCGAGGACCGCCCTAGTTAGTCCCACGTCCTCCAGCATTGCCGCCAGTGCCTGCACCGCCCTGGTTGGTCCCCGGTCCTGTAGCTGCACCACCAATGCCAGCACCGCCCTGGTTGTTTCCCGTTCCTGCAATTGTGCCGCCACTGCCAGTACCACCCTGGGTGATATTCCCCACTTGTCCAATGTCACCGCCTCTGCCCCCATCACCGCCCTTTGTCCACACGCCTTTACCAGCACCGGCATTACCGCCAGCACCGCCCTGGATGTTAATACCACTCATTGCTTATCTCAAAGAGAACTTAGTAACTTAATTAGAAAGTTTCTGCTAAAGGGTTTGATGTTTCTCGCTGGATGTGCCTACTACCTGAGCAATTTACATCCTTTATATAGTGATCAAGGAATTGAATGAATTAGATGGCAGTTTTGGCCTATTCCAATTCTAAGGGATAAGGGACATGAAAGATGTGGCTGAGGGAGGATTTTGAGGATTTGTGGTGTTATGTAACTCTGCATTACGTTCATGCCTATTTTCCTCACCCAATTTATTTTGAGATAATATTAGAAGAGGTCGAGTTTTTTAAGTTAAATATCTCTTTAACTTAATTATATTTTTAATTTTTAAAATGGTTATATTTTTATTTTTAACTCGTAAAAATATTATATTTATTTTATTTATAAATTGTGTATAATCTATTTATAGTAAGTTTATAATTATTTATGTATTATTTATATTCTTTTTATAATTAAAAGTGATATGACATTTTCAGAATTTGGCCAATAACATTTTTTAGTTCCTGAAGTATGTTTAAGTATGACCTTTAGTCCCTAAAGTAACAAATTGCATGTTTTAGTTCCTGAAGTATTTTAAAAAAGCTAGCTTCGCACCCTCCGTCCGTGATTAAACGGCGAGTGAGTTACAAACTCACGGAAGGCGCGTGAAAGTGTAAAAAATGGCCCCTGAACTTTGGTATTATCACGATTTGGCCCCTAAAGTTATGTTCCGTTTTCACGTAAACCCTTGAAAAATTCAGATAAGTTCCTTGAACTTATTCTTTTATTTCAGTTGCGTTTCAGATTAAATTTAAATATGAAATTGAATTTATTTTAAAAAAATAATTAGTTAGGGGTATTATTTAATTACGAGAGTATTTTAATTTAAATAAATATGCTAATATATAACCTAAATTATTTGATGACACCAAATAATCATTTATTTGAAAATTTAATAGAGTTAAGAAAGTTAAGAAAGTGTAAAATGTTTAATTATATTGGTGTGCATAAATATGTGTTACAAATTGGAAAAAAAATATTAATTATACGCAAATATTTGGAAATTTATTACTAATTGGACATTTTATTAAGAACCATTAAAAAGGATTTCACTTAATAATTTTAAAAGTTAAATAGTAAATAAATGGAAATATTTAGACAAAAATAAGTTAGAATAGAAATTAATGGACACTAAATATTATATTTTTGGGAATGGACAATGTTAGGACATATTTTTGGTGTTGGCTGGCAACTGATTGGATTCTTATCTTCCTGTATCTATTCCGCTTCTTTGACACCTACGAGTTAAACATATAATTTGCTGGGCAATTACGCCCAGTGGATACTTTAATTATTGAAAAGCAATAATATTTAAAAAATGCAATATTTTCAACATAATCTAAATATTTAAAAAGCACTTCATAATAAAATATTAAATAAATAAAATAAATCACCACATTGAAATATATTTAAAAAACACTTCATAATAAAATATTAGACATATAACGGCGGTCACTGAAATATTCAAAATTAATCTCAACAGCCGTAGCCGAAATCTGTATTGCCTTGGTAAATGATGCACCATATCCTAATTTTATTAGTTCAACTAAATCCAAGTAGAGCATAAAAATATTTACCAAAAATTTAACATTTAATCATACAATTTCACATACATATATATACACATACTTAATTGCACACACAAACTATATATGTATGGACCAATAATTATACAATTTTATCTTGATTGACACTTTCCTTTTGTTAGTTGCGCTCATAATTATTCCCTGCACTGCACAAATCTTCTTTTTATTGCTGATTTTAAAATATTGTAGTTTGTTAAAAAATGCAAACTTTTTTTTTTTCATTTAACCATCAGGTCTTTGAATAATCTATGTGCTGGATGGTAATGTAAACAAATGGTAGTAAGTTAGATTATTTTTTTATTTTTTTATTCTCTAAGCGAATTAATTCAGAATTCATGCTTATATTACACTATTTTTTGGTTCAGATAGGGCTATTTCTTGGAAAATAGAAATAGTTTGGTAGGAAAGTTAGAATTGAAAATTTTTAGTTAATGTATTTAATTTTATTCATAAAATATTATTTTAAAATGATGCATATAATTTTTATATAAAATAAAAAATAAAAGATAAAATAGAAATTTTTTATCGTTCAAATCTCGAAAAATACATTTCCTCATATTGAAAAAAAAAAAATAGTTCCTATTTGGGTGCAGAATTGAAATTTTTACTATCTGAGAACCTCCTTCTTTTAAGAAACAAACGATTAATTTTTCTTACCTTTTAAAAAATAAACTTTACGAGTTTATTTATTCTAAACCAAACCTTACTTACTTATAAACATTGTTGATGTTATTAAAAAAAAAAATGGATTTTGGGTAACCAAGCAATAATATAAACACTAACGTTGAAACTAAACCCAACACATATTTATGCACACCAATATAATTGAAAATTTTACACTTTCTTAACTCTATTAAATTTTCAAATAAATGATTATTTGTTGTCATCAAATAATTTAGGCTATAAATTAGCATATTTATTTAAATTAAAATATTTTCATAATTAAATAATACTCATAACTAATTATTTTTTAAAATAAATTCAATTTCCCATTTAAATTTAATCTAAATGACGCAAGTGAAATAAATAAATAAGTTTAGGGAACTTATCTGAACTTTTCAGGGGTTTCGTGAAAACGAAACATAACTTTAGGGGCCAAATTGTGATATTACCAAAGTTTAAGGGCCATTTTTTGACGATTTCACGTGCCTTCCATGAGTTTGTAACTCACTCGCCTTTTAATCATGGACAGAGGGTGCGAAGCTGGCTTTTTTAAATATTTTAGAGGCTAAAACATGCGACTTGTTATTTTAGGAACTAAAAATCATAATTGAACATAGTTCAAGGACTAAAAAATGTTATTAGCCTCAAAATTTGGTAAACTTTAATTGATTATTTATGTCAAAAATCCAATTATTTATTTTTTGCTGGGCGGTACCAATCATGCCGCTTGTTGCCAAAGCAAATGGTGGGCTCACATTATGAAGGAATTGAAGTTTTTGGCATTTCTTAAGCGTGTTTCACAAAATTTGGAAGAATTATTTATTACATAAAAATTAAAATGTTATGGATTTTCTTGGCAAAAAGAAAAAATTTGTTATTCCTTTTTTAAAAAAAAAATCTAAAAAATTTTATAAAATTTTGTGAAACACGTTGGAGTGATGATTGAGGCTTATGTCACTTTGTTCTCGTAAGGATAATGAAAGAAACTTACGTTAGACTAGGCATCAGCACGACTTAATTTAGTTATTCAAAATGAGGCTTATTTTTATATATATTATCCTAAATTTAGAAGTTATAACATTTTGATAGTTACAATCCAAATTCGAGGTCAAAACCGGCATGTAATCAAACCGAAATCTGACTACACATCATAATAAGTACATGTAGTATCGACATAGTAAATAATCAAATTTGTTCGATACACAGACTCTTTTTTCCGTCTCTACAAGTGCAGAAGGTTTAGTTGTGAAAAAATTGGTATTATCAGAAGTGAAAGAATAATATATAAAATGTATCTTTGGACCAAAAACCCTCCTTCTTGTAGTTAGAGAAAAGATTTATTTTTTATTTTGGCCTTTAACTTGACATTATTTTTTAAAATTGAAAAAAATAGTATTTTTTACATTAATAATAATAATAATAATAATAAATGTAAGTAGTTAATTTTTTATCTAATTAATGTTTGAATTAAAATAAAATAACAATAAATTTAAATTTTTTTCAATTAAAAAATAACAATAATTTGTAATTGGGTTGGTGTCCAACTTTCCAATATGTTTCAACTATAAATTCAAATTAGGATAGTCAAATCAGCTATAAATTTTATTTTTATATTAATAAAAATAATAGAATAATAATAAAATAAAATAAAATAATTAATTCATATGAGACACAATCGCACAACACAAGAATTAAGCATCCCTCGGTCCAGCATCCTTTATTCCCATATGACACAGCGTCGCACAGCACAAGAAATATCATTTTCAAATAATCAACAATTATTTATTCAAATACACAACTTTTTAGACAAATTTATTTGTGTTTTTATAAATTGGAAAATGAAAATCTGATTTTATTTGTGAACGCAAGAAATATGTTAAGAGAATATTTTCCCTCTATTCCCAAATATATTCATATTTAGTCGCGGAACCAGGATTTGCCTAATGGAGGACAATTTTTTTCCCCGCTTTTTGCAAGGGAGAAATTTAAAAATCATCAATAATTTGTTAATAACTAATTAGTAAATATTAGTTAATTTTTAACTCAAATATTTTTACCCTCATTTTGGACTAACTTTTTAAAAAAATTTTGGGGTTGGGCTAGTACTATCACTAGCCATCCCGGTTTGCTTTTGAGCATATTATGACATATTTTTTCAAAAAATCTAAAATTATATCAATTTGTAATTAATATTTAATTAAATTAATATAATACTTTTATTTTAAAATACATAAAGAGACTCACTCCATTCATTTATGGTGGATAATCTTAAGAAAATAACGTTTAATACTGATTTAAATATAAAAATAAACTTACATTTGTATTTTTTTTAAAGAAATCAAGTAGTATTAGTGGTAGTTACCAATCAATAAAAAGTTACCAATCAATAATCAATTATTTAGTTCCCACCCACCATTCAACATTTAGTGTTTTTGTCAAAAAAATAAATATTTTGTGCACATGGCAGTTTGGTAGTTACCAATCAATAATCACATATTTAGTTCCCACCAACCATTCATCATTTAAGTGTTCTGTCAAAAAAAAAAAAAAATATATTTGGTGTACATGGCATTGTGGTAGTTACCAATCAATAATCAATTACTACATTCGTATTTTTTATTTCTTTACACCGAAAAAGAAATGACTAGATTTAAGTTTGGTGTTGATAGTTTAATTGGTTGAGTTATGTAAATTAAAATATTATTTATATATAACTTAATTACAACAATTATATTTTATAACCAACCTAAACATACTTTAATCTACCTAGCCCAATATATCAAACTATCAACACCAAACTTGAATCTAATCATACATTTTTCGATGTAAAGAAATGAAAAATACGGAGTTAGTATTTAGTTCCCAGCATTTAAATGTTCTGTCAAAAAAATAAATATTTGGTGTACATGGCAGTGTGGTAGTTACCAATCAATAATCAATTATTTAGTTCCCACCTACCGTTCAGCATTCACATTCAAAAGTCATGTTCCCACCAATCATTACTCCAACGTGTTTCACAAAATTTTATACAATTATTTAGAAATTTTTATGAAATAAATAATTTTTATGAAATAATAATTCTTAAAATTTTTATCAATTAATAATTTTTATGAAATAATAAATTTATACAATTATTAATTTTTATGAAATAAACAATTCTTCTAAAATAATTCAGTTAGAAATGGTTGAATATTTTTCATAATTACAAAATTTTGTCAGCGAGCAAAACAAATATTTTACTGACAATAAAAAAAAATAGTATTAAAAACGTTAAAAATTCAAGAAATACTACTTAAAAAATAAAATCAAAACGTAAAAACAGTTTTCGATTAAAATATTTATAAAAAAAATGAAAGAACTAGAAAAACAAAACTCCAACAATTTAAAAATCGCACACGGCACACAACTAGTTTGTGAACTTAAGAGTTATAATTAAATAAATTTTTTATTGACAAATTAAGTTTTTATTTTTAAATTATCAAGTTAAAACTTATTTCAAGCACGAATATGTTTAGAACACTTGGTAAGAGCATATATCACTCTAGCTATTTGAACTATCATTTACCATTATAATTAGATATTAGCGGAATTCAAGATATTATTAAAAAATTTTTAAAATTCATGGCAGTGAGAAATTTTGGCTTCATATCCAAACTCCTGATGTTTTTGGGGCTTCTAAAACTACAATGATAGAAGGATATTATTTATAAAAATAAATATTAATAAAATAATAATGAATTAATTAAAAATTAAATTCAAATTAATAATAAATTGCAGCATAGTATTATATCAGATTCAATATGTCTCCAAAATATACAGAGAAATGCTAGCTACAGTCACATTTAGAAGTGGCTACCCCAAACGAGCTTAATATGATAAGAATAACTTATTTTGTGTTAAAAGATAATAATAAAATAATAAATAACTAATTTTTTAAATATTTATTTTAATAAACTAGGACTCATACACCAATTGTAGAATGATTGTCGAACAATCACTTTTACATGTGACTGCAATTAGCATTCCTCAAATGTATAACAAGTACATGTAGCATACATAGCAAATAATTAAACTTGTCCAATCAATACACAGACTCTTTTTTCCGTCTCTATACATACATAAGGTTTGGTTGTGAAAAAATTAGTATTATTGGAAGTGAAAGAATAATATATAAAATGTATCTTTGGACGAAAAGCCTACTTCTTGTAATTAAAGAAAAGATTGATTTCTCATTTTTGCCTCTAACTTGGTATTATTTTTCAAAATTGAAAAATTGTATCTTTTACGTTATTAATAATAATAATGATAATAATAATAATAATAATTATTATTATTATTATTATTATTATTATTATAATAATAATAAATAATGTGTGTAGTTAATTTTTTATCTAATTATTGTTTGAATTAAAATAAAATAACAATAAATTTAAATTTTTTTCAATTAAAAAATAACAATAATTTGTAATTGGTTTGGTGTCCAACTTTCCAATATATTTGAACTATAAATTCAAATTATGATAGTCAAATCAGCTATAAATTTTATTTTTATATTAACTAAAATAATAGAATAATAATAAAATAAAATAATTAATTCATATGACACACCATTGCACAATACAAAAATCAAGCATCTCCTCTGGCATCCTTCATTCCTATATAACACACCATCGTACAGCACAAGAAATATCACGTTCGAATAATCAACAATTATTTATTCAAATACACGCGTTTTCCTGTCTTCTAATCACATGCGGGCTTGGGTAAATAAAGAATATAATATATTAAAATAGAAAGAATAATATATAAGAATGACTAATTATATGTATAGTATAATTTGTTGGTCCCAGGGCACTAAGAGGAAGAGTGAATTAGTGGCCTTCTAAAAAATTAAGAGCGAAATTTGGTGGATAAAAACAGAAGGTTTTATAGTAGTTCGGCACTAACTCTTGCCTACGTCCACTTCTCCGATTCTTCCTAGAATCGGGTTCGACTAATCACAAAGATTACAAGAGGTTTTAACAAGTTCATCTCAAACTTAAAGTTTATAAATTATTCCAAACTTTACAATAACTCATACTAAGTTTAAAGCTCACTCTAAGAACTAAACAACTAACAAGGTTGAGTTTAATGCTCACCCAACTAACAAACACTAAAAAATGAATACAAAGATTAAAATGAAGATTGAGTTGATGAGGTTGCTGTAAAATTGAAAGCTCAATAGTTGTGTGGCAAAGAAAATCGATTCTACCTCAAATAAAAATTTAGTACATTTTATAAATAAAATATATCAAACATATTAATTAAAATATAAGTAACAAAGAAATAACTAAATTTAATAAAGTCATTGTTCGCTCAAAATTATAATATCCAAAAGTGACCCGCAAGTATACGGGGCAATTGTAGTACTTTGGTGGCAACCAAGGTCGTATTCACTCAAGGAATCGCAAATTGAAAATCACCTCATACAATTTTTATACAAAATAATTTAAGAGAATAATTCGCTTTGAAATGGAAAATGAAAATCTTAAAATAGAAATTAAAAGTGAATAACAACGAAAATAAAATAAGTGCGATGCAATGTATGAAAAATGTATAAGGTTCGCAATCCGTAAATTAATCATTTATGAAAATAAATATACCCAATTAATTATTTTAAAGCACTTGGTTTCTGAAAATTCGATGATAAAAGAATTCAACTAGCTTTCGCATTCATAAAATTCAATTTATCGAAACCAAATATTATACTTAAAATTTATATTTCTAATTCATTTTAAGTTCTTAATTGGTTGTTATCAGGCTAAGAATTTCAACTCTCGCTCCTTCATTCAAAGCCTAAATCGAACAATTGATAGCTACACAATCATTCTCAAACATTTAATCAATCCAAATAAGAAAATTAAAATAATCAATTGGGGCAAAAAAAAAGACTCAATATTCATATCATAATGAACTTCATGCTTCACCTAGACAATGTTCAAATCAGCTCATATCCAATATAATGACAATTCCAACAAATTCATATCACAGGACAATATAACAAAATAACCACAAAGTTCTCAAAATCCAGATTCAACAAAAATTCAGTCCATTACCAACATAGAAAATTCAACAAAAATTAAACCACATAATAATTCTCAAGTTCAACGCAAAACCAGATACAAAGAATATTCAGTTTTATCGCAAATTCAACTGAAATTAACATAAAAGAAAATAAAATTGAGATAATATTGTACTGCAGTTTCCAAATCAGCTCTGCCTTGTTTAACTGGACTCTTTCGAGTCCCAATCTGCTTCTCTGGTTTCCAGATTCTCCGGTGAAACAATTGAGTTCCGGACTGTTCAGATCGACAGGTGAAGAAAC
>CATIWJ010480818.1:0-10999 GCA_949640765.1 Croton laevigatus | reverse complement strand
TCTTGAGTTCTTGCGCTCTAGTACTCGTTTCAAGAGTGCCATTAATGGTTTTTAACGCGCTCTATATGTTTATTTATACTCGTTTCAATTGATTTTGGTTACTAATATATACTGTATATACTTGTTTTAGTTATCCGTTATTGATTTGGGATCATCTTAATGTTTTTTAATTGCATCCCTTTACTACATAATATAGCATTAAGTGTTTTAAACAAATCAAGATAAGTAAAGGGTTTCTTGATCTATTTTTTAAAATAATTATGTATATATTTATAGGTTTTTCAGAACTTAACGATTTGTTCGAGGAAAGTTTCAAGAATTGGGTATCTTTGGGTTGGCAAATATTTAGAAATGAAAATTTTAATTTTATTAAAAGTTTTATGACACTTGTTAAAAGGAAAATAGCTTATTAATCTATTACCAAATGTATGGATAGATCAACCGGTAAACTAAAGGTTTCAAGTTCGAGTCAATAACGTTGGGACTAGAATTTAGATTGATAAATGCTCGTAATTTAGTGTTTGAAAATACTTACTAATGTAGTGTAATTTTAAATAAATTTTTATAAATAATTGTACTAATTTTTATCTGAGATCAAATTGGATTCGGGTCAAATTATTTTATTCCAAAAATTCAGTTGATTCGGATTTTAATCTGTGTACTCTCCTAAATATTTCTCAATAAAAATAACAAAAACTGTAGAAGTTATTATATCAAATAATATGAAAAAAATTAATCGAACTCTTTTTCTAATTTAATAATGAATATCGCAAGGGTATAAAATAGTATTTTATTTATAATTTATTCAACTGAACTAAAATGAAATCTTATCATATTATTTAATCATGTTTTAAAATTAAATAATTGCTTGTTTTACTTTCTCAAGCTAAAATAAGAGAAAGGTATATATATATATATATATATATAACCTCTTTAAATTGGTACTCATTAAATTAATAAAAATTTTAAGATAATATTTTCTTCGGTCCTATCTTGGGCCAGTTGAAAATTTAACAAATATCAATAAGATAATAATATAATATATTTTCAAAATACTCCTATGTAAATATATGGTCACATTAATATTATATATTAATAATTATATAAACTTACACAAACAAAACTAAGACAATTTAGTGAAATGTGATTCTAGTGTTGTTTGTCGAATGATCTCTCTTGTACGCACATAATTCTTTGCATATTTCATCCATCATTATTGATTTCGTGACACCTTTTAGATGATGAGTAATTGTTAGATGTGATTTTAAAAAATTTTCTATTTCTATCATATTGAATATTTTTAGTAAAAATACAATGAATAATACTTAATTATTAAGAAATAATGAACATTATTTATTAGTTTTCATTAATATTATGTATTATGAATCTATATTTTAGATTCATTCAATTAATATGATACAGTATATGAATTTTTCTAGAATATAATACGTTTTAATGTCATCAAAATTTAACTTAAATCAATTATAAAAAATCTCTTTAAATTAACCGATAAATATAAATTTATCAGTTAATTAATATTTTTATAAAATAATAAAATATCATGATTTTAACCATATTAATTTATAATGTTTTTACTGAATTTAACGCTACTCTCCTCTTATTAGGAACTAGAGCTCTTGAGGTCAAAATAATATTAGTTTACTAAGTTTTGGGCTTTTTTTTTTCATATCTAAAATGTAAAATTACAATTTTGTCTTTGAATTTTTTGAAATAGATTTTTTGTCGATATATTTTAGAAAAATTATACTAATTTGTCATTTTTCGCTGGAAATAGTAACGGAAATTAAGAAATCATATCTCACCTGAATAGTTTCTTTGCGTTGATTACAAATATGACATTATTTTTTATTGGAACAATACAATATGCTGGAAACTAAAAAATCAATTTATTGATCAAACAGTATTTTAGTATCTCAAGTAAATATATGTTATTTCAGTCAAAAGTAATGCCATAGTTGTAATAAGAGAAAAGAAATGATTTAGATGAGATATACCTTGTTAATTTTTATCACTGTTTCCAGTGAGAAAGGATAAAATAGTATAATTTTTTTGAAATACCGTGGAAAAAGAATCTATTTCAAAAAAAATATAAGAACAAAAATATAAATTAAATAAAAATATAAGGATAAAATTGTAATTTTTCAATAAAAATCTTATTAATGGTATTTGAAAAATATTTTATTTTATTTTAAGCGGGTACCCACTAGTATCCATTTACCCGTGATAATATTAACTACTTATAGAACGGTTCTACGGATATACATGGAAATTTTAGTGGCTATGAAAGTACATGATCTCTTGCCATCCTCAATTTTTCTTTTTAGTATTGGAGTGCTGAAATTTATACTATAATTTATTTTCAAATCATAGATGCATTTACCAGTATACTATATGCGAGTTTACTCAAACTTAGTCCTCCAATTTTCATATGTAACAATTTTGGGTAACCTAATTTGGAACTTTTCATACGATTTGTTGCTATAGAGTAAATATTTCTTCTTAGAGAAAAAAAAAATATAAAAACAATAATATTTTTTAATATCTTAATATTTAGTTTAAATTTTAAAAAAAAGTAATAAATCAAACTAACTATAATTAAAATAATTTTAAATTATTTATTTTAAAATTGTTATAAATAAAGAAAACATATTAGAAAGACGAAAAAACAAGAAAGAAGTATAGTGAATGAATGTAGACGGAAAATGAGATTTTAGGTAAGGAAATGAATAGATAGAACCAGTGACATCAATGCTAGTACAGATTAAAAATTAAAAGACGTTACCTTTGCGCCATATCATACTTAAGACAAAATACATAAATCAACGTATTAATACTACCTCCGTTTTTATGATATGTTTACATTTCTGTTTTTGGATATTTTTTTGAGTTGTTTATATTTCCATTTATAGTAAGTTTTGTAATTGTTTATTATTATTTTTTTATTAGTATTAGTGAAAAAGTAAATTTTTTAAAGGATTGATAATTATTTATTATTATTTCTGTATTGGTATTGGTGAAAAGTGGATTTGTATTGGTATTGGTGAAATAATGAATGTAAATATATGAGAAAAACGGAGTAGTAATAAATAAAACATAAAAAAAATGTATGAGTAATTAAGTAGACAAAATAATAAAGGGATGGGTTGGATTAATATCTCTACTCATAAGCTTAAGTATACAGAATATTCCAAGTGGATATTCTAAACAAATTGAATTGATTTTTTTTTAAATGATTATAAATACAATAATAGTAGTAGATTATCAAGATAACATAAAATAATTTACAGATAAAAGAAATCAATTAAAAATGTGTAAATTTTGTAAAAATAAAATAAATAAGCAATTTTAAAATATTAAAGTACTGATCTGCTAGCTGGATTTTTGAAAATATTTATGGATTTATTTGCATACATTTATAAATTTACATCATGTACATTTATAACTTATGAAGAAATGTAAGATGAGCAGTTTATCCTTCTTAATTAGCAAAAACAAAATACCCAAACAGTCAAATTTTGTTTGCTAAGACATCACCACCAAATTAAAAAAAAGCAAGGCTACTTTTCTCTATTTAAGACCCATCTTGAACGAGTTTTTTTTTTTTTCATAGATTTTATGTTGGTTGTTTGTACTGAAATTCGATATTAATTTTATTAAGTCACAGTTTATAAAATTCAAAGTCTGTATCATAAAATTTATATAACTATAAATTCGGCGTCTGTATTTTAAAATTTGTATAACTGTAATTTCGACGGTCTAAATTATTTTATGTCTAATTTATGATATATAATTAAATTCTACAAAAGGTTACCTATTAGAATTAATATCGGATTTCAAAATAGACAATTGAACATAAAATTTGAAGAAAGAAAAAATATCAAAAATTGGTGATTCTCGAAAGTCTTGAATCGAAACATTGAGAATTATTGATTAAAAAAAAAAAAACTACCACCTCAAAATTTCTGGTTACAAGGACTTAATCATAAATTAGCTAAAATGATAAGGACTCAAAATCAAAATTTGCTACAAAGTATCAAGTAGAAAAAACCAACACCTTGATGGCTTCAGGCCAATACAGATAAGCAATCACAGCTTCAAGACATAAGCAACAACACCACTGCAGATAACATTATTTATCGTTTTCCATCACATGCTAGATTACAACCTCTTTTACTTAAGTTTAAAAAGGCCATAAAATTCAGAGAAATGTGCCTGTCCTTATTGTCTCCTTTCTCTTGCCACCATGGAAGAAGAACTAGAAAGTAGAACCATAAGGACAGAAGAAAAAGAAGGAAGGAAGAAGAAGATCAATAATAAGAAGAAGAAAAGGAACCAAAAGTTGGTTTTTGCCATTAATGGTTTAAGATTTGAGCTAGAAAAAGTTGACCCTTCTATTTCTCTTCTTGAGTTCTTGCGTTCTAGTTCTCCTTTCAAGAGTGCTAAGCTTAGTTGTGGTGAAGGTACATTCTTGATTCTTGATTCTTCTTCTTCTTCTTCTTCGATCTTCTTTTCAAGAACACGTTTATTTGATTACGATTCTTGATATGTATACTAACATTTTTTAATTTGCGGTATATGTTCATTTATATATGGTTTTATACTCGTTTCACTTGATTTCGGTTCCTAATATATACTGTATATACTCGTTTTAGTTATTCGTTATTGATTTGGGGTCATCTTAATGTTTTTTAATTGCATTCCTTTACTACATAATATAGCATTAAGTGTTTTAAGCAAATCAAGATAAGAAAATGGTACTCTCTTTCTTGATCTATTTTTTAAATAATTATGTATATATCTATAGGTTTTTCAGAACTTAACGATTTGTTCGAGGAAAGTTTCCTGAATTGGGTATCTTTGGGTTGGCAAATATTTGGAAATAAAAAATTTAATCTTATTAAAAGTTTATGACAATTGTCAAAAGAAAAATAGCTTACTAATCTATCACCGCTTTGCATAGATAGATCAACTGGTTTCGAGTTCGAGTGTCAGGAATGTTGGGACTCAAATCTAGATTGATTAGACTAAAGCTCGTGATTTGGTGTTCGAAAATACTTACCAATTTAGTGTAATTTTAAATGAATTTTTATAAATAATTGTACTAATTTTGAAGTGAAAATTGTTATACTATCTCCGTTCCAGAATTATTAAGACTTTTACTATTTACCTTTATTTTTTTCTATAATTTTATTTTCATTTTACATTAGAAAATAACAATTCACATCCACTCAATATATAAAGCGGACACCACATGCATTAAGAACAAATTATATCCACTATAAAACAAAGGATATAATTGTTCTACTTCAACAAAAAGTACAAAAACTCTCAATTATTTAAGAACAAAATTTTACACTAAAGTCTCCATTATTCTGGAACGAAGGTAGTATTAATTTTTCTAGTGTTAGTACTAAAATTTTCTAGATTTGGAAAGTTTATTTGCAATTAAATCCATCAGAGAAGACGGTGGATGCGGCGTGTTGAATTCGCCTGTCAATAATTGCGTGGTACCATTATGTGAGTAATCAAACAAAATTTTGGAAAATTACTGGTTCATCCCTAGTTTTCTATATAAATTAATTTTTCATCCTTGTTATTTTTAAACTAAATTATTTTCTTCTAAAACTTTTTAAAAAATTTGGATATGGTCCCAGTAATTTGAGATTTAAAAGGTGAAATTTGGATCTAATAATTTAATAACACATGTGAAATGTAAGAAATAATATAAATTTTATAATTTTTTTAGATTATTATTCAATTACTTGTTTAGATTATATTTCCATTATTGAAATTTACTATATTACTAAAAAATTGAGATTGAGATTTATTATCGAAGTGAAGCATTCCAAATTTTTATGAGTTTCAATTTAGATTGGCTATTTAGAATTGGAGTATATGAACTATGAATTGAGATTCCTAATGCTTTTACCATGTTATTGGATTTATTATTTAGTTTTTATAAATGATTAAAATAATAAAAAAATTGTCCATTTAATAATAAATAAAAATTAATTTAGTTTTTATTGAAATTTTGGTTTTCTAAAGAAAACATAAATAAAAATTGAACAAAGTATTTCAGTTTAATAATAATAAATTTTTTAGTTACTCTATTTTAAAATATTTTAGTAATTCTATTATTTTTGATAAAAGACAATAATTAAAAAATATAAAGAAAAAATTAAATATCTGGACTAAATTACATAATATATAAAAATATAAGTACTAAATGATAATTATTTTTCTACTTTAACTTTTAGAGTAATTTTTTTTTTTTGATAAAACTTTTAGAGTAAATTAAATAAAATTAAAATGTTAATATTATTCCTTTCTCTGTCTTGACTGTCCATAGTATTCTCCGCCCGTAGCTATCTATATGCAGCTATCACTTCTAATCCAAACAAACCCACTGTCACTACATGCAGAAATGAAACCGAATTCTTAACTGAATGTACCAATTTCTCCACTGTAATTCGCAGTTTTTTTTTAATCATCCTAGTAATGAATTTACACCTTCGGATATCCGGTTCTTTCCGGACTCTGCATAAATGCGAGATATCTTCGTCCACTGGACTGTTTGTTTTTTTAAAAATTCTAGTGATGAAGTTACCAAGTTCCCCAATCTCCATTATGATACACTAAATAACATGGGAAATGGACCAAAAAATTACCTAATTTGTAATGGACCCATTCTTTATAAATAGTTGTGGGCTCAATGTTGGAGGGACCAATTAATCCAAAATTTTGTTGATTGATTTGTTCTTTCAAGTTTTAATGCTTCTTTCCAGACTTTTGGCTGTGTTTTCTGTAATAACTAATCTTTATGTTGTGTATTGTATGATCAATTGACTGTAGATACTGTGTTGGGCAACTTCAGGAATTGGGTTGGCTCAACTTATGCTCAGCATGATGGATTGTATACATACTTATTAGATTGCTTATTCTACCATTTTTGTTTAACATGTTAACAGGGTAGGAAATAACTACAATAAATGTGCATAGTTAAAGTTTTCTTATTTTGCTCGTTAAGGGCCAACAGAGGTGTTAAGAATGTTGTCTCGAGTCTTAAAGGACTGAGTTCGAATCCTCCTATCCACGTCTGAGTGTGTTAAAAAGTTTTCTTATTTTGCAATCGCATAAGTTTCAAATATGTAATTTTTTCTTTTTTTCTCTGGATATGTCTTCAAATTGTTTGAATGAAGCCAAGTGTATGAATCTATGTTGGAATTTGGATCATTTGTAAAGCTGAAACTACTAGCTGCTTAAGTTTATTTCTAAAAGTGTTTGTGAATTTGTAATTTTAGGTGGTTGTGGCGCTTGTACAGTCTTGCTGTCAAAGTATGATCCAGTGCTTGACCAAGTTGAGGATTTTACAGTAAGCGCATGCCTGACTCTGCTTTGCAGTATAAATGGATGTTCAGTCACAACTTCTGAAGGCCTGGGTAATAGCAAAGATGGATTCCACCCAATTCACCAAAGGATTGTTGGATTTCATGCTACGCAATGTGGGTTTTGTACTCCTGGAATGTGTATGTCATTTTTTGGTGCACTTATTAATGCTGAAAAGAAGACTGATCGACCAGAACCGCCTCCAGGATTCTCCAAGCTGACAGTCAAAGAAGCTGAAAAAGCTATTGCAGGAAATCTTTGTCGATGTACTGGATATAGACCAATTGCTGATGCTTGCAAAAGTTTTGCAGCTGATGTCGATATAGAGGATTTGGGATTTAACTCATTTTGGAAGAAAGAAGATAGTCCAGAAGTGAAGAAAAGCAGGTTACCTTTGTATAATCGTAATTACCAGATCTGTACTTTCCCTGAATTTTTGAAAAGGGAAATCAAGTTTTCCTTATTTTTGGAGTCTGAAAGATGTTCTTGGTACCAACCTTCTAGCTTTGAGGAACTTCAGAGCTTACTGCAAAAATGTGATGCAAATAAGGGAGTCAGAATCAAACTAGTGGTTGGTAATACAGGTAGTGCTTTTTATAAGGAAATAGAGCATTATGATAAATACATTGATCTCAAGCATATTCATGAGCTCTCAATTATTAGGAGGGATGAGTCTGGGATTGAAATTGGGGCTGCAGTTACTATTTCTAAAGTTATTGAAGCTCTAAATGAAGAAAGCAAGGCTGGATTTTCCTCAGAAGGTAATATGGTGTTCCAAAAAATAGCAGCCCACATGGACAAAATTGGTTCTAAATTTGTTAGAAATACTGCGAGTATTGGGGGAAATTTGATGATGGCACAAAGGAAGCATTTTCCCTCAGATATTGCTACAATACTTCTTGCAGCCAGGTCAGTTGTTAATATTGTAACTGGCACTGTGCAGGAAAAGCTTACCTTGGAGGAGTTTTTGGAAAGGTCTCCACTTGATCCCAAAAGTATACTACTGACTGTTAAAATCCCAAATTATGAATCAATAAAGGAAACCTCTCCTGAAAGCGATGATACGCTGTTATTTGAAACCTATCGAGCTGCAGTGCGGCCTCTTGGAAATGCTGCGGCATATGTTAATGCAGCTTTCTTGGCTGAAGTTTCCTATTTGAATATATCTAGTGGGGTTGTGTTAAATAGCTGTCAGTTGGCTTTTGGTGCTTTTGGTACCAAATGTCCAATTAGAGTAAGGAAAGTTGAGGAATTTTTAAGTGGAAAATTATTGACCATTGATGTTATATATAGAGCCGTTAAACTAGTTAAGGCTACCGTGGTTCCTGAAGCTGGTACTTTAGATCCTGCATATAGGTCAAGCTTGGCTGTTGGTTTTCTTTTTAAATTTCTTACCCCCTTGGCAGGAAAAGTTAGTAATGGTTGGTTGGGCAAATATATTACTAATGCAATATCCAAGGATGTAAACTTGAAACATGTTCATGATGACCAGGACCCTATAAACTTCTCTTCTTTAATATCATCAGCAAGGCAGTTAATTCAAATAAATAATGAATATCATCCTATTGGTGAGCCAGTTAAAAAATCTGGAGCTGTTCTTCAAGCTTCTGGTTAGTATTTTTTATGGTAATTACATGAACATTTGTACACTATAATGCATTCAATCAATGCTTTGCTTCTTCCATGAAATTTACAGTTACCTGTGCACTTAGATAGCATCTTTCTTTAATTGTTTATTGATGCTTATGTTTTTGAAGTTGACTACTTCATTCCAGACAATTCTTCTTCTTCTTCTCGGTATTGACATTTTGCTGGTTTAATATATGTCTGCGTACTGAAATTGCTTCTTTGACTGGCTATTGTCAAACAAATTATGTAGGTGAGGCTGTTTATGTGGATGATATTCCCTCTCCTGAAAATTGTCTACATGGGGCCTTTGTATATAGCAAAAAGCCTTTTGCAAGGGTAAAGAATATAGAATTGAATTCTAAATTGCTTCCCGATGGGGTTGCTGCGATTTTTTCTTTCAAGGACATCCCAAAGACTGGGGAGAACATAGGTTCTAAGAATAAATTTGGTCCTGAAGCTTTGTTTGCTGACGAGTTTACTCGAACTTCAGGAGAACGGCTTGCTCTTGTGGTACTTTATTTCTCTATCATTCATTTTCGGCAAAATCTAAGCCATTTTTGGATTGTAAATTGTTCATGTTATTTGGACTTGCATATATTGCTTATCAAATGATTTTCATAGGTTGCAGATACACAAAGACATGCTGACTTGGCATCAAATGTAGCAGTGGTTGATTATGACGTTGAAAATCTAGAACCTCCAATTTTAACTGTAGAAGAGGCTGTCAAAAGAGGCAGCTTTTTCGAGGTCCCTCCATTTTGTTACCCTGACCAAGTTGGCAATTCAGCAAATGGAATGGCTGAAGCTGATCACAAGATTCTGTCAGCTGAGGTAATTTTCATTCTCTTACCTCTTTCCCTTCTTTGTCTCAGAAAAGGAAAGAAAAGTTATTCCTTCTTTTGAAAACAAAACTAGAAGCCTAGAAATTAGATATATTATCTTTTGAGAATCACATTTTAGCATAAAGAGGTGTGCTCACTACTCACAGCCAACTTCTTACTGAATCATGACATCCAGATAAAACTTGGATCCCAATATTATTTCTGTATGGAGAATCAAACCGCTCTTGCTATCCCTGATGAAGACAACTGCATTATGGTTTACAGTTCAACTCAGTGTCCTGAGTCTACCCAAGCTGTGATTGCAAGATGTCTTGGGGTCCCCGAACATAATGTACGAGTGATTACGAGAAGGGTTGGAGGAGGTTTTGGTGGAAAGGCCATGAAATCAATGCCGGTGAGTAACTTCCTCTGTTTTTAGCCATCATATGACCCATCTATCTTCGCGTTTATGTATCATATGATCTGCTAAAATGCCCAGAAACATATACGAGGCATGATATGAAAAATGGGGGATTCAATTTTGTACATAATTTTCCAAGAACATTCCTGATATCATCAATTATTCTGTCATCATATCATTGATGTTTCTATTATATTGATGATTTTTCAGTTGTTGACTTATCATTTCGTTTAAGCACTCGACTTATCATTTCGTTTAAGCACTTAATTTGGTTCAAGTACTTACAATGGGTTGCACTTGTTAGATTGCAACGGCTTGTGCACTCGCAGCATTCAAGTTACAGCGCCCTGTCAGAATGTATCTCAACCGAAAGGTGGACATGATAATGGCAGGAGGAAGGCATCCCATGACAATAACTTATAATGTAGGATTCAAATCAAACGGGAAAATTACAGCCTTAGAGCTTGATATACTGATCAATGCTGGTATATCTCCAGATGCAAGTCCAGTGATGCCATATCTTATTATAGGATCATTGAAGAAGTATGACTGGGGGGCATTATCGTTTGACATAAAGGTCTGCAAAACAAACCAACCAAGTAGATCGGTGATGCGGGGCCCTGGAGAGGTGCAAGGAACATATATTGCAGAAGCTGTAATTGAACATGTAGCTTCATATCTCTCCTTGGATGTTGATCTTGTGAGAGCGAAAAATCTCCAT
>CATIWJ010480493.1:0-17319 GCA_949640765.1 Croton laevigatus | reverse complement strand
ATTTGCTCATGTCCCTCTGAGTTCTGCTGGCTTCCTTCATCCTTGGGGGCCATCTAATATCTTCACCATTCCTCTTTATTGACATAAGCACCTCTCTCCTCGAAGCATTAAGAGGGGTGAAGTTAGCATTCTGATTGGAAGTATGCCTTCTGTTACCTGGACCTGTGGATCGCCTTCTGTACCGACCCATATTGTCGACGTCTTTGCTAGTCACCTCCTCTTTTCGAGGTCGTTCTGTCTGTCTGCGTCGGCCCTCCAGATTTTTCATACCCTCTTATAACCTTACTTCATCTTGCACTATAGACATAAGTTCTTGAAGTGTTGTAGGCTTGGCTTTGATCATTTCTTTTGGAGGTCTGTGTTGGTCGTTCCTTGTAAGAGGGCACTGAAGGCTGATTGAAATGGCATATCATCAATCATATCTTGATTGAATCTGTCAACGAACTTCCTTAGACTTTCATTTTCCCTCTGGTGAAGCAGCATGAGGTCTGTTGCAAGCATTTTCTGTGGCATTTTAGTGACGAATCTCGTCAGGAAGAGCTCGGACAACTGCTTGAATGAACTAATCGAGCTCGGGCTGAGAGACTGATACTAGTCCTGTGCTATACCCTTCAAAGTTGTAGGAAAGAGCTTGCATAGGACATAATCTTCGTAGGTTTGAGTAATAATTGCCGTTTTGAACTTGTTAATATGGCTCCTAGGGCAAGTGTTCCCATCATAGTTGTCCAGACTACTGGGGATCTTGAACCTTGCAGGAAAAGGCCGGTTAATGATACTGTCCATTAGTGGAGACTCAATATTTTGCTCAAAATTCAATCCCATGCCATGAATACCCATAGTCTTGAGTATATCCTTCACCTGAGCTTCAACATTGTTTCTGGGTGGTCGTCTGCCTTCCGTCTCAGAATTCTCATCCTCCTCCTCAACTTGTATTACACTCTTTCCCTTGGTTTTAGCCTTAGGAGCAGAGGGTATGACATCCACTCGACTAACATGAGCGCTAGCCTGGGGAATGGGCGAAGCATTAGCCGCAGGGGCCCCTTGGGCTTGCGATACCTGATTGACTTGCTGTCTCAAGTCTCCCATTTGTCTGTTTAGATCCATATACGCTCCATACAGTGCCTGCATTGCTATCGGATTATTGAAGTCGGGAAGATTCTAATTGGGGTTCGGATCGGTATTGACCCTTTGCCCTCCGAAACCACCCTGAGAAGGTGCCGCACTAGCCTGCGGGATGTTCAAGTTCGGACCGACGCCGCCGTCTTCCATTTCAGGCTCTTCAGGGAAAAGGTTTAAACCAAGATTCAAGTCTATACCTCTTATGTTAGACATGTTTGCTCAGATAGGGGTTGCAGAAAGACTGAAGGTTCATTCTACGCTCACCGCACCAATTGATGTTTCGAACCATTAGAAAAGGATCCAAAGAAGGTCGGACCGTCCGAAGTGAGGGTCGCTCAACGAGGTATGAAGTGATACTGAATCGATCCTGCACACGAGAAGAAGTAAGATCGGGCGAAGCCCTTAGGCGGCCACTCCGATGCTTAAGTCAGGATTTGCTTAGCTCAGAAAGGAATAATCAGAGAAAGCAATAAATGTGATACCTGGCACAGTAATCGAGGTTTGATATTTATAGTAAGGAATCCCCTGACGATTGTCATAGTACGGGTTGACAATTCCTGACATTCCCTTAGTACTTTCAATGGCATTGTCGGCGTACGGTTCTGCAGTAGTCCTGACATGTCAGTTTCTGGTCGGCTCTTGGCGTTTTTCGGACCGATGCGTTGGATAAAGGTTCTCTGGTGTCGGCTGCTATCTTGGTGATATCGCCTTCGGACATCGGATGATAGTCCGATGTCCTAACTTGGGTTCGACCGAGCGATCCGCAGATCTTCAAACCGAACTGACCGGTTGTGGGATTCGACTGACCTATTCCAATGATTTAGAGGGACGGTGATATCAGAAATATTTCAAAAAATAAATTGAATAAAAATAAAAGTTTGTCAAATAGTTGGTTCTTTTCAAAAGTTACTTTTAATAGTATGCTAACATGTTACATATGAATTATAATGCATGTGATACTAGAACAGTTCACTTGCAAAAACTTCAATCCCTAACCTCATTTTTTTATTTCGGCACCGATCAAAGCAAATTAGTACACATAAAATTAAAGTACTTTACGAGTTCAATCGAACCAAGGTCTTAATTTCTCCATCTGGTAACCGAAAAAGCTCAAGAAATAGATTGAAACAACTTGCCTACAAAAACTTCAGTCCGGAAACTTTATTTTTTTTTTAATTTTGGCACCGATCAAAGCAAACGTGTATATGAAACTAAAGTATTCAAGGAGCCCAATTTAACCATGGTCTTATTTTCCCATCTGGTGACTAAAAATGCTAAAAAATTGGATTGAATCAATTAGCCTGCAAAAAAATTCAATCCATTTTTTAGCCTTTCTGGTCTAGGATGGAAAAAATAAGACCATGGTTGGATTGGACTCATCAAATGCTTCAATATCATGTACTAATTTACCTCAATTGGTGACAAAATTGAAAAATGAGACCAAGATGGAATTTGAAGAAAATTAGAAAAATAGAAACTTGCTGAACACAAGAGAAAAATTGAAGGACCATAAATTATTATTTAGAAGAAAAACTAAGGAAAAAATCTAAATTTTGAAGAAACAATGAATCCATGGAATCCAATAGATAAAAATATATTTTATTTCAAAAAGACATTAATTTAGATCTAGAATGAATTTAGGGACTAGGTTTTTAGATGTAGGATAAAAAAATTATGAAAAAAAAATATATTGAAGAGAAAATTAAGTCGAATTATTAGGAAAAAAAATAAAATAATGCATGAATAATTAATGACAAATAAAGATAAAATAAACTCAAATAAATATTTAAAAGGAATAATAATCAAGAGAGAATTAATTATAAATCTCATATCTTGATTGGCTCAATATTATTGGATGCTAATTTTGCTGATGCTTAACTTAAATATTGTTCCTACACAAAACAGTCAACAAAAATAAGGTAAAAAAGCATAAAACATCAAACTTAAAATAAACATGCTATAAACAACAATAAAGCATGTTGTAATTGATCATAAATATATGATAAAATAATAAAAAAATAGATTTTAATCCTATAATAAATTATAATCTATATTTAATAATAATAATAAAAAAAATAATGTTTTTTAGGTTTATTGAGCCCGCAATTTGGGGATAAACCCTACATCTTTCTATTCACTCGATTTGAATACGAGATTAAAACTGAATGTTTTTTAGGTGATTTAAACATATAAAATTTGGAGATAAAATAGTTAATGTGTATAAATAGTGAGAAAATAGTGAATTAAGTGAAAATATTGAAATATAATTATAATTTTTTTGAAAAAAATTTTCAGTAAAATCCAAATTGCCAACTTTGATTTGATTAGATAGGTCATATCCGTACAATTAGCAGAGTGATTAATATACTGTAGAACATACTTTTTAACAGATAATGTTTTGTATGTAAAGATAAAGAAATAAAGCAACTTTTTTTTATCAGGAAAATAAATAAAGCAACTTTAATAAAGAAATAAAGCAACTTTATATAGCGGTAAAAAAAGAAGGCCACTTTAATAATGAAAAGACAAAGAAATAAAGCAACTCTTTTAGTTTGAGGGTTAAAATTGGAATAAACTAATGGTGCAAGTGAAACACGTTGATTGCACAAAATTCAATGTCTCTTGGAATGGTGCAATATTTT
Source organism: Croton laevigatus (assembly GCA_949640765.1). Lineage (NCBI taxonomy): Eukaryota > Viridiplantae > Streptophyta > Magnoliopsida > Malpighiales > Euphorbiaceae > Croton > Croton laevigatus. The sequence continues at coordinate 13,558 of CATIWJ010480493.1, read as the reverse complement.
TTTTGTTTTTTTTATTAAAAAAAGGTTTTTCTTTTTTTTTTTTAATTTTTTTTGTTTAATGTTTGAGTTTGGGATCTTTCTTTCACCCCCTTCGATTGATTGTCTTTCTCCGCTACACTTTTTAATCATTTTCGTAATGCGGACACACAATGATCGAAAAAGTTAAAACCTCTTTCCAGACAAATACTAAAAATAAAATATAATAAAAATTTTCTTAAATAAAAATACATATTTAGAAATATTGAAAATAAGATACCACGTTCTTTATTAATTGGCTTTTATTATTCAACTTTTTTTTTTATAATTTCTTTTATATTTTATTTAAAAAAAATAACAACTCATATCAATTTAATATAAAATATAAAATATAAATTTCACATGTACTAAAGATAAATTATATTTCCTATAAGATAAATGTCCTAATTTAATAAAAAAATACCAAAAATTTCATTTATTTAGAAACTGAATTTTATTCTAAAATTTCAATAAATTAAGAATGAAAGTAGCATTATTTTTTACAGCAAATAAATTAATTTTATATTAACACTGTCCAGAAATGAAAAAAGATAACCCAATAATTTAGAATTAGTGATCAATCAATTCAATATACCCATGATACTCTTGCATATCTTCGTCTTGCTTCTGCATGAGCAGAGTTTTTCAATAGCTAGTTCTTCTTGTGAGTCAGCCTTGGTTCTCTCACTAGATGATGATGAGGATATTGAAGTTTACATATATATATCTTTTGAGAAAAAATCTATGGTGTTATTTCTTCAGGTTTGTGATTTCTAGAGATTGAGTGAAAAAAGAAACCATTAAAAGTAAAAAATAATTTGTTCAGTCTATTAAAATCTGTCTAAAATTTTCAAGAACTTAAATTTGAGTCCAAAAAACTCATGAGATTGCACATTTAATGTATGATTCCACACATAAATATTAAGGGTGAGTATTCGCTAAAAATTACAATCCTGAATACCAAATTTATTTTATCGAATACCGAATTTTTAAAAGTTTATCGAATTTATTTTCATCGAATAATAAATTACCAAACAGTGATAATTACTACTAACTGAATTACCGAATATGCTAAATATAACAAATAAATGTTAAAATGTATAAAATAAACAATTTTTTTTTTTGAAAATCAAAACTAAAAAGAAAAAAGGAATTCAAAAACCATCATCTTTTACTAGAAATTCGGTTTATTTGTAAACCATCAATTTTTACCAAAAACTGAATACCCATTACCGAAGACCGCCGAATTACTGATTACTGAATTTAAAAAACGGTGAAAAAAAAAGGTAACTGTTACCAAATTATTTTGGTAATAAGTAAAAACGCTGACCCTTAAGAATTATAATTGGAAATAAGATATGGTCATTTGAAAAGAGATAGGATGCACCTATCTAAAATATATATTGCACTGAAACTTAAAATTTTTAATTGAAACCAGTTGTGATCTTCTGGGCTTATCAGTAGCTCCCTCTTTTTCTTGAACCTTGCCCTCAAGGTTCATGTCGAGAAACCTATTGAATATGAATAATGACTCTATTATATTATTTCTATTAACAAGCATAATATATTTATACAAACACTTTTGGAATAATTATAGGGATTACAAGAGTAATTACAGGAGCTATAATCTTGGAGGACAGCTATAATAAGGATTTGTATGAGAATGGAAAGTTGACAAAATCATATATACTAACGGCCCCCCTCAAGCTGAGGGTGAGGGGACAACCGAAGCTTGTCTCGAAGATAGATAAATGAAGTAGTGACCAGTGGCTTTGTAAAAATATCAGCAAGTTGATCTTTGGAGGATACAAATCGGACGATGATGTTGCCAGTAGCAACTTGTTCACGAACAAAGTGATAGTCAATTTCAATGTGCTTAATGCGAGCATGAAACAAAGGATTAGATGTTAGATAAATAGCTCCAATATTATCACACCATAAAACAGCTGGAGAAGTGAGTGAAATACCGAGATCATGAAAGAGTGATTGTATCCAAAGAAGTTCAGCCGTGCCATTAGTAATGGCCTTGTATTTGCTTTCTATAGAGGAGCGAGATACAGTGGGCTGTTTCTTGGCCATCCACGAGATGAGATTGGTCCCGAGATAGAGAGCATAGCTAGAGGTGGAATGACGATCATTTTGACAACCTGCCCAATCACTATCAGAGAAGCAATAAAGTTGCAAGTTTTTGCATTTATCAAATGTAAGGGCAAAAGTGATGGTATGTTTGAGATAACGAAGAAGACGCTTGACAGCATTCCAGTGAACATCAGTTGGGCTGTGCATGAATTGGCAAAGGCGATTAACCACAAATGCAATGTCAGGTCGGGAAAGAGTGACATATTGTAGAGCACCAACAACTTGTCGATAAAGTTCTAGGTCGGAGAGGAGAGTTCCTTGAGTTTTGGAAAGGATAGTTATGCTAGACATAAGAGTTAAACAAGGCTTAGCACCATCCATTTTTGTTTTAAGGAGAAGATCATGAATATATTTTTCTTGGGATAGAGTTATCTTGGAGCCAGTGTGTTGGACTTCAAGACCTAAAAATTAGTGGAGCATACCAAGATCATGGACTGGAAATTCCTGCTTAAGCTGACTCACAAAACCATCAATTAAGGAAGAAGCAGAACCTGTGAGAACAAGATCATCAACGTATACCAAAAGATAAAGAACATGAGAGTCTTTACAAAAAATAAATAGTGAAGAGTCTGCCTTAGATGCAACAAAGCCCAAGTTGAGGAGAAAGGAACTAAGTCTGTGGAACCAAGCTCGCAGTGCTTGCCGAAGCCCATAAATACTTTTGTTAAGTTTGCACACAAAGTGGGGATGATCCTGATTAATAAAACCTGGGGGTTGTGTCATGAAAACTGTCTCATCAAGAACACCATGAAGAAAGGCATTAGAAATATCAAGTTGCCTCAAAGGCCAGCCATAAAATGCTTCTAAAGCAAGAATAGTACGAATGGTGGTGGCTTTAACAACCGGACTAAAGGTTTTTTGAAAATCAATACCCTCTCATTGGTTGAAACCTTTAGCCACAAGGCGGGCTTTATAACGCTCAATATGACCATTATGATTTCTTTTAATGCGATACACCCACTTACAACCAACTATATTAGCAGAAGGAGGAGGAGGGACCAAAGACCATGTATGATTTTGGATTAGTGCATGATATTCCTCACTCATGGCTTTGCGCCAATTGGCATCTTTATTAGCTTGAGAATAAGAAACAGGTTCAGTCTCATTATCTGGGATAGAAATGGTAGAGATGGGATGTTTGGTGGTTAGATGAGTTTGTTTGTTTTTAGGAGTACGAGGTAGGACCTGTAATTCATGGAGATGGGCATATTTAGGATTTGGAAAAGTTTTACCAAGTTGTGCTCGTGTAGTCATGGTGCGGGTGGGTGGTGCAAGTGCAGGATTAGGATTATGGTTAGAAGGTGGGGAATGTGATAATGATAATACAGGTGAGTTTTGTGGTGGATCGGGTAAGGAAGGTTGACCAGGGGTATGTGTAGGATGAGTTGATAATGGAAGAGAATGATGCAAAGAATCAAGTGGAGAAGAACTTACAGTAGGCGAGAGTGAAGGAGGAATCTGACTAATAGTTAGCCAAGGAGCCGGGGCATGTGATGGTGAAGAAATGCTTTCTTTTGTAGCTGACTTATGTAGGAATGGAAACACTTTTTCATCAAATTGAACATGACGAGCAATATAAATGTGACCAGTGTCTAAATCTAAACAACGATGACCATGATGACTAGGAAAATTACCTAGGTAAACACACATTTTGGAACAAAATTGAAATTTATGAGAATTGTAAGGACGAAGTAAAGGATAAATTGCACAACCAAATATGCGGAGCGATGAATAATCAGGATTACAATTAAATAAGATAGAATAGGGAGAGCATTGAGTAAGTGCCTTAGTTGGAAGAAGATTAATTAAGGAGATTGCTGTATCAAAAGCAAATTGCCAATGTCGAAGAGGGACTTGACCATGAGCAAGGAGAGTGAGGCCAGTGTCCACAATGTGGCAGATTTTCCTTTCAAAAATTCCATTTTGCTCGTGGGTATGCGGACAAGCAAGCCGATATACCATGATGAAGAAGATAGGAATAAAGTTTTTGGTATTCACCACCAAAATCAGAATGAAGGGCCTTGATGGATGTATGAAATTGCTTTTCTACGAGGGAACAAAAATTATGAAAGACAGCTGATAAATCACTACAATTTTTCAAAAAATAAATCTAACAATAACGAGTAAATTCATCCACAAAAATAACAAAGTATTTAAAACCATTAGAAGACATGGGTGCAGGACCCTAAATATCAGAATAAATAATTTCCAAGGGTGAGGTAGATTTGTGTTCAATAGTAGCTAATGGTAATTTAGCAAGTTTTCCCATCATACAAGCAGGGCATTTATTACTAGAGACGTTTCTTTTATAATAGGAAAGTAAATAAAAGTCTTTCAAAATTTTGTTGACTGTGTGAAAAGAAGGATGCCCTAAGCGAGCATGCCAGTCTTCAAAAGATAAGCATTCACTAACACACACCGTAGGAGCATCCTTTGCAGGGAATTTGTAGAGTCCACCTTCACTCGGGCCCTTTGAGTAGGATTTCCTTGGTAACTCGATCCTTCACAACAAAAAAAAGGGTGAAATTCAAAGAAGCATAAATTATCACAACAAAATTGTTGAACAGAGACAAGTTTCTTGGTAATCTGAGGTACACAAAGAATGTTAGTTAAATATAAAGGTTTAGAAGGAGTAGATATTGATGCAGAACCTGTGTGAGAAATAGCAAGTGCTTGACCATTACCTACATAGAGATGGTCCCCACCTGAATAATCTTGAGTAGAACTAAGGCTAGCAACGTCTGGTGCAATATGGTGTGTAGCACCAGTATCAGGAATCCAGGGTAAAAACTGAGCACCAGACTGAAAGGAACTGCGGTGTTAAGGCATCATGGGAGTAGTGTATTGACCTGGATGATAGCTGTGAGAGGGAGCAGGAGGTGGCGAGCTATAGGAAGTAAAATGAGCTTGAGGATAAGTAGCAGGAGATGGTTGATATCGACGACGACAAGTGGCTCCTGGTGATTATGTAAGTCATAGATTTGGCAAGGAACTTTGAAATGCTTTCGTGAGCGTGATGAACGCTGCTAGTGAGAAACACACATATGGTTATTTTGGGTTTGAAGTGGAGTGGGAAGTAACCCAGCTTGAGAATGTGGTGTAACCGAGGCTTGTATTTGGGAAGAAGCAGTACTGGAATGTGTAGCAGAGGCAAATTTCATTGTAGGTAATGTTTGAGAGTTAGTTAATAATATTTCATGAGCAAGAAGATGACCAGTTAATTCATGAAACTTAACAGGTTCAGGTCGTAGGTTTAGAGCCGTAAGAATACCTTGATACTCTTGACCAATATTTTGAAATATAATAGCATTAAGTTTAGCAGGTGTTAAAGATCTACCTGCAGCAACAAGTTCATCCACCAGAATTTTGATCCCATTGAGAAATTCGCCAATTGACATGTCATTGCGTTTGTAATTATTAAGATTAATAAAGAGTTGTAGGTGGCGATTGTGTGAGGGAGCACCATATGCACGTGTAAGTGCAGTCCATACATCAAAGGAAGAAGTGAGATTCACGACTTAAGGGAACACGTCTTCTGTAAGAGAAGAGAGAAGCCAAGAAAGCAATATTTGGTCCTTTTTGAACCAAGAAAGGAAATCTGGATTAGGAATCTATGTGGTGGGATCTGTTGATGATGGAATTGTTCGAGGAGGAGCAGGAATGGTGCCATTGACAAAACCAAAGAGATCTTGAAAATTGAGAATAGGAAGAAATTGGGTTTTCTAAGCCAAATAATTTTTGGGATTGAGTTTAATAGAAAAGGAATAGTTAGTATGAGAGGTGGGAAGAGAAGCACTTGTCATGTTATTGGATGTGAGAAGAGAAGGAGACGAGGATTCAATGGAAGAAGAGGAAAGGAAGGAGCTGTGGCTCATGCTAAGGGCTTTGATACCATATTGAATATGAATAATGACTCTATTATATTATTTCTATTAACAAGCATAATATATTTATACAAACATTGTTGGAGTAATTATAGGGATTACAAGAGTAATTACAGGAGCTATAATCTTGAAGGACAGCTATAATAAGGATTCGTATGAGAATGGAAAGTTGACAAAATCATATATACTAACAAAACCTATCTGCAAGTTCTCGTGCATTCTCCCCAGGGCCATCTTTAGCAGTTAGTTTTTTCCATTTCAAATGTTTCTCTTCCACAAATGTCGATCCTTGCTTGACCCACCTAGTTTCTAAGATTGCTTCCGGCTCTACTATAATGACACCATCATTTATCAAAGGGGCAATGCATCGTTGGTTACATTAGCATTACTAATTTTCTTTTTAAGCAACGACACATAAAAGACAAGGTGTATTTGTGATCCTTCTGGAGGGCTGAGTTTGTAGGCCACTTGCCCAATCTTAGCTTCAACCATATACGGTCTATAACATTGGCTTGCAACATTTTGATTAGCCCTCCAAAGAATTGATTATTGTCGATACGAATGAAGTTTAAGATAAACTAAATCACTATCTTGTCCACTTTTTTTTTCTCCCCAAATTATTTCATCAGGTAGTTGCACATACTTTTATAATATCCACCCATTAATTCAGCTCTTCACAATGTTGCAGTGCTACAGGTAGAGTGAGTTAATAATCTCCTTCTCCTTGACCTTCTCATTTTTCTCTTTTTCCAAGCACACACCCTCATTTTTAATAAGCCTGGAGATCTATTTAGGATAAGGCAAATGGATATGGTTTTTCCTCCCTGCATAATTCTCCTCAGCCATAACATTTAAAGTTTTCACAATATTCTTGTGAATGATGGACGGAATATTGATTTTTTTTCCCATTCATGAAATGCCACATGATTAATTGCTCATCCTTAGTTGCACTATCCTTAGAACCTATCTTCGGAATGATTCTAGAGCAGCCTGGGCAAAGTTTTCATTCTAGTCCCTATCAACTTACCATCAGACCTAACCTGGGCTAAATGTTCATCAACAAACTGTGGCAAATCAATCTTAGAGGGAATGGATGCATCTTTAATGAATTTATCATACCCCTGAGCATCTAACCCAATCAACTCTATAATTTTTTTCACATTCAATCTAATATCTGTCCCTTTTACAAATGAATTGACAGCAAGCACATCCTTCCTCTTCCCTAACTTATGACTCTCCACAGATAAGTTTGCGTAAAATAACTTTACTAACCTAGGATAATATGGGTCATCCATAGACAGAAAACGCTGTATTTTATCATTAAAAAATGCAAACAGATCCATTCCAACCTCAAGAAGAGATGGAAAATCAACCTTTTTCTCTACCAAAAATTGCTCCCTGATGACTACCTTATTAAAAAACTCAACACACAAATTGTCCAGAAATTCATACCTGTCCCAATTGTATTCTTCTTCCTCATTCTGTTCAATTTCTTCAATTTCTTCCTCCTTTGAACTGGGTTCTGAAAGGGCGTCATTTTTCTTCTTCATATTCTTCTTCTGAGGAGCGGGCTCTTCTGAGGTGGCCTTTCTTTTTCGCATAAGGGACGACGAAGAAGGTGCAGCATGTTTTTTTTTACTAATCTCTCCTTCTCCTTCTCCGCCCTCCTCGTTCCTTTTGCACTCTGTTTTAGTAGAACACGGGAGTGAGTAGATCGCTGCTCCGTCAGAATGGGGGGTGTTGGCTATGGGTTAGTGGACATTTCCATGGTCCTTTGCGGTTTTTTCCCCTGAGTTTTGAATTTTGGTGCCATTAATTTGGGTTTTAGAGAAGTTTGGGAAACTGAATGGTTGGGGATGATTTTAACCTACATAATAAGTGGGAAGTTATTACTCTTTTGTGGATTGGAGCAGTTATTGTTATGTGTTTATTGACTAAAAATTTTGATTTCAAATTTTGAATGGCCAGAGTTTGAGGAAAATGAAATTTTCAGTTATAAATTTTTTAAGAACAGTACTCTTTTTTTTTTATACAATTTTCGTTCATAATTATTTTCTCATTTTTTCTCAATTTTTTTGCTAAAATTCAACTTGTCTGCAACATTTTCAACTTTTTTTGGTGCATATCTTTTACATTTTGCACAATTCTACAACGAATGCCATGAATTACTTAACTTTTAGCCGCATTATATGAAAAATATGCACCCATATTAGCTAAAACTGTAACCCAATATTTCAGTCTAAACCTCACGCACTTTTCTCTCTCTTCCTCTCTCATATGACAGCGCCTGCATGCATGTTAGTCAGGCCTTCATCTCTCCTCTCTCACGTCTCACACAAAGCTGACAGCACCCATAAACAAACATTATTTTATTCCTTCTCTCCACTAAAAGACAAGACCCAAAATTGTCCAAATATATCCATATATACTAAAAGTCTCAACATTTTAAAAATTACCCTTCAAATACAAGTCTCAAACAATTAAAAACGTAGATAGTATTAGTTTGTCCAGATTATATTAAAATAATGGGTAATTTGATACTATTCTCATATTCGAAAAATAATTGCTACATCAGTCTTATACAAAGAATAATAAAGAAAAACCTAGTTTAAGAAAAATGATTTCATTCAGCGCAAACGTAAAAAATTAATTTTTACAAAGATACTAATCTCAAAATCACTTTTAAGTGATTTACTCACAAATCCAGAAAGAATAGTCTTTGCAAAACCAATATGCTAGAAAAACTAAAAAATAATCGATTGATCAAACAATATTTTAGAATTTTCAACAAATATATGTTATTTAATTCAAAACTAATATAATATTTATAATTAGAATATAAAAATAATTCAGATTAGACATAACTTGTTAATTTATATTACTGTTTCCAATGATAAATTAAAGATAAAATAATATAATTGTTATAAAATTTGAAGATAAAATAGCTAATTTGTAAAAACAGAGAGGAAATAGTGAATTAAGCGAAAATACTGAAATACAAATTGTAATTTTTTCAAAATAAAAAAAATTTCAATAAAATCCAAATTGCCAACTTTCATATTATTAGATAGGTCATATGCGTACAATTGGCAGAGTGACCAATACGTATAATGCAGAATATACTTTTTTACAGATTTACAGATAATGCAGAATATATGGTGCCCAAAAGAGAAAAAAAAAAAGAACATATCGTGCCCACCAATAATAATGTTTTGTACGTAAAGATAAAGATATAAAGCAACTTTAATAATATGCTAAAAAAAAAAAAACCAACTTTAATAATGAAAAGACAAAGAAATAAAGCAACTCTTAGTTTGAGGGTACAAAATAAATTAATGGTGCAAGTGAAACACGTTGATTGCAGAAAATTCCATGTCGTTTGGAATGAGCGAATAACATTTTTTCATCCCTAAACTAGTAGCGATTTTGAGTTTTACCCTCTTAACAAACTAATATGTTTCAAAAATTTCTAAATTATCTGAAAATTTTTCAGACGTACCTTTCGTTGGACATTTAATGGAGAATGATTCACAAACTTAATGCAGGCACATGATGGGATAATTAGACCCTGAAAATTACTAAAACGACACCATTTTGTGAAGGAAAAAATGGACTAAAATGAAATTTTAGGCCTATTTTATAAAAAATATGTTTTTGTGGATTTTTTTGGAAACTATCTAAAATCTGAGGAACTAAAATCAAATTTGGCAAGAAACCTCTCTTCTCCCCTCTCCTTTGTCTATCGCATAGCTTTTTCATTTCATTGTCGGTTTCACAAATGGTTCAAAGACCACCACTAATTGCTAGAGCTCATCAAAACGAATCAAACACATACCCATTTACCATTGATTGTTGCCGGATGAAGGAGTAATCGACAACAATCAGACCGATGGTTTATGCTCTCTCTCTCTCTGTGTATCACGCGACTTCTTCTCATCGTCGGCGTCGTCGCTACCTTGCACAAACAGTCGAAACACCACCACCAATTGATAGAGCTCGTCAAGAAGAAACAAACCCATACCCATTTGTAGTTGATTGTCGCTGGACGAAGGAGTAATTTGCGAAATTCAAACCGATTGTTTTTGCTTTCTCTCTATTACACAGCTTCTTCTCATCATCGGTACCGTCGCTACCGTGTAAAAAAGGTCGAAACACTACCACCAATCGATAGAGCTCGTTAAGACAAAACAAACCCAAACCCATTTGCAGTTGCTCCTCGCCGGAAGGAGTAATCAACGAAAAATGGTAACGCCGAGCGATGATCTTCTTTGCCCATGGAAGAAGATGAGGCACGATGGTTTTCTTTTATGCTGAGCTTCGTAAAAGGATGCAAATGCATATTTCAATTTCATCCTTCCCAAAACGACGTGTCATAGCTCAAAATGACGTCGTCTTGCTAGTTATAAAACTGCTTCAATAGCCATCATGCGCCAACCGTGAGTTTATGGCACACTCTCTGTTAAATGTTTAACGGAAGGTGCGTTTGAAAAATTTCAAGTAGTTTAGGGGCTTTTGAGATATATTAGTTTGTTGATGGTGTAAAACTCAAAATCGCTAATAGTGCAATCATTTTATTTTGTTAAATCGTTTGTTTGCATTTTTTTTTATTTTTCATTTATAAAAATTAAAAAATAATTTTTATTTTTCATCCTTTTGTTTTTTAAAAATTATTTATTTCAAAATTTTAAAAGCAATCTTATTTTCATTTATTTAATTTTTAATTCAAAATAAAACATAAAAATGATAATTGAAAAGTAAATTCTAAACCGTATTCATTAGTAATTAAATCTATGTCTTAAAAATCTTATAAATAACTCTTTAAAAATATATTAAGAAAAACAAATTATTATTGTTACTATTATTTTTAGAAAAAGAAATTATTATTATTATTATTAAAAAATTATTATTATTATTATTATTATGACATAAAAAATAATAGATTAATGTAAATTATAAACATAGTAGTAATTGGTAAATAAATATTAATAAAATTAATTGCATTAAAAATAAATAAAAAACATATATAAAAATACAAAGATGCTGGTAGTGATAAAATAAAAATAAGTAACTAATTTGAGAAACACTTTTAGTGATTTTATATACAAATCGTTTTTAATTTTGAAATCACTTTTATGGAAAGTTAAAAATAAAAACAAAACGATTTTTACCTTTTGTTTATTTTTTGAGTTAACAGAAAAAACCAGAAAACAAAAAATTTAAATAAAAACAAATGGACCTAAGTTGTTTTGTTTTTATGTTTTTGTTTAATCTTTGAGTTTGGAATCTTTCTTTCACCTGTTGGATTGATTGTCCTTCTCCGCTACACATATCAACATTTTCGTAATGCAGACACACAAACATCGAAAAAGTAAAAGCCTGTTTCCAGACAAATGATAAAAATAAAATATATTAAAAATTTTCTTAAAAAAAATACATGTTTAAAAAAATTAGAAATAAGATACGATGTTTGTTCTTTATTAATTGATGTTTACTATTTATTTCTTTTTCTCTTATAATTTTTTTTTTATTCTACTCTAAAAATAATAATTCATATACATTTAATATAAAAAGTGGACCCTACATATATTAAATATAAATTACATTTACTACAAAACAAATAGCATAATCGTTCTAATTCAATAGAAAAAAATAAAAAATCTCATTTATTTAGCAATTTTTACCTCAAAGTCTCAATAAATTAAAAATGAAGGTAGTATTTACTTACAATTCAATTTTATATTAACAATTTCAAAAAATGAAAAAAGACAACCCAACAATCTAGAATTAGTGATTAGTCAATTCAATATGCCCATGATACTTTTGCGTGTCTTCGTCTTGCTTCTGCATGAGCGGAGTTCTTTAATGGCTAGTCTTTCTCGTGGGTCAACCTTTATTCTCTCTCACTAGATGATGATGTCTTGCTTTTGCATGAGCGGAGTTCTTCAATGGCCAGTCCTTCTCGTTAGTCAACCTTCATTCTCTCACTAGATGGTGATGAGGATGTTGAGGTTAAACTCTCTCTCTCTCTCTCTCTCTCTCTCTATATATATATATATATAGACTTTTTATTGACAAAAATCCAAAGTTGTTGGAGGAAAAAACTATAGCGTTATTTCTTCAGGTATGTGATTTCTAGAGATTGAGTGTAAAAACACACTATTGAAAGTAAAAGTTAATTTGTTAAATCTATTAAAATCAGTCGAAAATTTCTAAAAACTTAAATTTGAGTCCAAAACTCATGAGATGGCACATTTAAAGTCTGATTTCACACTGAAGCAACAAGATTATTAAGGGTGAGTATTCGCTAAAAATTACAATCCCAAATACCGAATTTATTTTACCGAATACTGAATTTTTAAAAATTTACCAAATTTATTTTTGCCAAATGGTAAATTACAGAACTTTGGTAATTAATACTAACCAAATTACCGAATTTGCTAAATATAATAAATAAATATTTTTGAAAATCAAAACTAAAAAGAAAAGAGGCATTAAAAAACCATCAATTTTTACTAAAAGTTTGGTTTAATTATAAACATCAAATTTTACCAAAAACCGATACCCATCACGGTGTACCGCCAAATTACTGGTTATTGAATTTCAAAAAATAAAAAAATTCGATAACCGTTACCGAATTTTTTTAGTATTGGGTAAAAACTTTATACTGAAACTATAATTCATTCTCTGTTATGCTTTATAAATACAAGTTTCAATTACACTTACATGTTAAAAAAAAAAGGGCTATTAATTTGTCTAAATTATATTAAAATATTGGTATACTATTTTTATATTCGAAAAATACTTGCTACATCCAAGCTCAAGAAGGTAGTCTAGTGGTAAGACACTTCTTTTCTAGGACTAAGATCCCTAATCCGAGGGTTATTGTAATTCCCTTCCCAATTCTCCCTAGTATATCCTACAAATAAGAATATCTATGTTTAAAAAAAAAAAAAACTTTCTACATCCAGTGTATAAATCCTCATATGCTTCAAATATTTTAATTATTTAAACATTACTAATTTTGTACAAGTACCTCTATATTGGCTTGGCATTCAACATTTGTTGTAGGAGGAAATTTAGCAATTGAAGAATTTTCTACGTATTAAAGCTTTTGAGGGAAAGACTATAGTGTTCTGTCTTCAGGTTTGTGATTTCTCATCCTCAACATTCACCCACGATTTTATGATATTTTTTTCTTATCTTTTCTATTTCTCTCAAAACAAACAAGGAGGTTTAAGAAAGAATTTTCTATTTTAGGTAGTGATCTAATTAGCTAGATAGTCTCGGACAAAAATGGCGGACATGATGGAAACGGGGACTCGGAAACATATAATAAGAGGTGACAACCTTTTTTTTTTTTAAAATTTACATTAATTTTGTTTTAATTAACCAAAATTGAACTTGACAGAGAGACGAGCGAAATTGTATGCAGCGGCAAAAAGTGGAGACTGGAAGGCAGTTAAAGAGATATTTGTTAATGATCCCAAAGCAACGAAAGAAAAGTTGAATTTACGGGGCGA
>CATIWJ010480455.1:0-33301 GCA_949640765.1 Croton laevigatus | reverse complement strand
AGTCGCGATGCTATTCTAATCAATCAAATCAATAGTTGGAATTTGTTATTTTTATAGTTATTGACCAAGAAAAATAAAAGCAACCCCATTTCCCTCCTTATAGGTCAAAACCTAATTTTTGTTTAATAATTGTACTTTTTGATTACATTTACCTTGTAAATTATGCATTTATATCTTTTATTCAAATTATTTGTACATGTTCAAAATATATTTGGTTTAATATTTAATTCAAATATGTGTTTAATCTTCAATAGCAACAATCTAAATCAATTGATTATTTTCTCAATTATTTTAATGAAAAGTTTATTGATTAAAGTGTTCAAATCTTTTTCTTAGATTATTTCGTTTGACTTTATTACCTTCGTTATTTAATAACTTCTATTTTACTAATCCAAATTCATTGATTGTTGTCTCTAATTAAACTAGATATATAGGGCAACCTTTAGTCAAAATTTCATATTATTTTAAACTATATATAATTTTTATTGTAATTAAAACGACTATTTGCTTAGTTTCAGTCTGCACAATAATTAATAATTCAATCATAACTTTTTTTTTTTTTATAGAAGTCTAAATAAGGTAATTACAAATCTCATAATTAGCTATAATATAAAGCAACAACTTTCATGTTTGTTATTATCCTAAAACATAAAAGTTTATTCTGCGCATAGATTCTCTTTATATACTTAAAACTCTTTACATATTTAAAATCATTAAAACTGGTTTGCAAGGTTATGGTACATATAAAAAGATACATTTTTCATGTTTATCACTTCCTCAAAATAGGTAATTTGAATGAGTGAAATCTGCCTAAATTTTCAGATGATTTTCTGAAATTATCCAGTGTATGAATTTTTATAAGCAAGTCTAACTCCCTATGTTTTTAGAATTAGCCAAAAGTTTTTTACAGGGATAAATTAGATACAAAAAGCTACAAGTTTTATATTTTACACTTCTTAAGATTCAGTTTTTAGCTTAGTCTAAAAATTACTCAAATACAGCACAATTATCATTTCCTATGCAGTAAGCAAAATCAAGAAATACTTCCAATAATTCCCTCCCTTATAACCTCAAATTCTCAAATCATTTAATCAACACAAGTACTTCTATATTCTTAATAAATCATTATTAATAACCATAATATTACAAACAAAATATTAAGTACCATACCTTATTATATCTAGCTTATTCTACAAACTCCTTCTCTTTTTTCTTTTTTTTTTTTTTTTTTAAGATCAACTTACCAAGTTTTTTCCTTCTCTAACTGTTTGTCCACATAAGTGAAAAGATGAAGCAAAATATTCAAACCTCTCTTCCATATTCTACACATCAATTTATGGAAAAAAATCCAGCTTCTTTAGTATTTTATATGGCTTAAAATGAACCATTTGCAACCTTTGTTTCACTACTAGCTCCATATTATATTCTCTTAAGGATCGAAAACCAAGCCCTCCCAAACTGCTTTGGTATTGCGAGATGATTCCAACGCCACCAATAAAGCCCAGACGATGAATCAACTTTTGTTCTCCACCAATATCAGTTCATTATCCATTCTAACATATCACACATACCCTTTGGAAGCAAGAACAAACTCATTAAATAAGTTGGCATAGCTTGAATCACCATCTTCAAGAGAATCTCTTTTCCCACTTAGAATAGATGAATCAACTGTTGTTCTCCACCAATATTAGTTCATCCTCCATTCTAACATACCACACATACCCTTTGGAAGCAAGAACAAACTCATTAAATAGTTTGGCATAGCTTGAATCACCATCTTTAAGAGAATCTATTTTCCCACTCAGAATAGTAAGGATCCTTTTCACCCATTAACCTTTTCCAAACCTTGCCCATAGCATAATTAAAAGCACGAGTCTTATTTTTCCCCATAGTTGTTGGTACCCCAAGATATTTTTAAAATTCTTACGTCTCTTTGATTATTCTAACCATGTAATAGTACAATGGCCTTCAAACTAACCCCACACATTATATAGATTTTATGCTAAATCTTTAAGCCCTCGATATATTTGTAATTGTGTCGTAAAATGTAAGGGACATATTAGAGTCAATAAAAATTTGAGTGGTTCGGTTTAATTTATAGATACAATTTAAATAGTCATTTTATAACCAAACTCAACATATACTTGCGGCAACACGCGAGTTAAATATTAGTTAATAAATAAATATAAGAAATGACATTCATATATTCTAAAATTGATCATTTCCTGTAAATTTAGAGGTAAATTGATAAAAAAAAAATTGAAAATATATTTTAGAGACCAAATTGAACATATAACATTATTTTTTTTTAAAAACTAAGTAATGGTATTATTTTACTCCTATCCTTATTTTACATATATATATATATATGTACAAGGAAAAATTATTTTTGGGTCCTTAAGCTATTGGCTAATATGCTCTTGACTCCTCACGGCTTGCATATTGAACTTTTATTTTTTTTTAATGACCATATTGGACTTTTAACTCCTTAAGTTTTTCACCCGTTACACTGTTGGGTCTTTCCGTCTATTTTCTTAAATTTTCCATCCAATTTTCTGTTAAATGTAATGGAAATTACTAAATTACCCTTAATACTAATAAAATAAACAAATTATGATATTTTATTAAATTTCAAATGATTAATATTTATTTAAAATAAAAATCATTGAAACCAAAACCAGCCGGAGCTCCACTTGTCGCCCCTCCACACTCTAACAATACAAACCAAAGTCTTTTCGTCTTCATCTTCTTCATTCACCCGTCTCTTTTATTCTTCTAAGAAACTAAAAGTGCCATTGATTTTCTTTGGCTAATTAGTTCTATTAAATTTTACAATAATCATGCTCATCGTTATGGCTACCATTACAAATGTTGTCTCCTTTCTTTCAAGAATTTTCCATTTTTTTCATTTTCTTTCCTTTCCCAACCCATTTCACTTTAGTTATAAAACGCTCTGAACTAAAATTGCTAACAGCAAAAAATAGAGTTTCATATCTTCTAATAGCTTCCAGATCAAACTAATGGTGACCATTTAATATTTTTGAGATCCACATCAAGCAAAAAAAAAAAAAAAAATCTTCTAGGCAAAGCCGACAAAACCAACAGCCATTAAAGCTCTAGCGAACTAAAGATATATAAGCAGCAACAGTAGTAGAGTCCACCAATTCCAGAGGAGAACTCACTTGCCTCCTACCAGCATTATCCTCATGGCACTCTGACTAGACCCTTGCAATCAACCTTCCGCATTGGCAATACCTCCTATGTTTTCCACTTCACTTAAACATAACGAAGAACAAGACTGGTTAGGCATGCGGAGAGAAAAAGGGAATATGCTAGCTGTGGATTTTTGAAGCAGAACAAGAGGGAATGATTTTGGAAAAGGTAAGATTGGTTTTCGATGGTGGGGTTTTTGATTTTCCGGCTTAATTGAAGAATGGTGGTTAGTGACGGTTTGAACGGACATGAAAGGGTAGATGTTGGCGATGGTAAGGTGGTATAAGGTGAAATAGTAGTTGTGCCGGCCATGGTTTCCGGTGGTTACCGTTTATGGTTTGCGAATTGCGATGGTGGCTCGAAGAGGTGGGGAAGATAAAGATAAGAACTTTATTTTTTATTTTTTTAATTTTAAATAATAATAATAACAACTATAATAATTTAAATTTAAAATAAATATTAGTATTGAGGGTAATTTAGTAATTTCAATTACATTTAACCAAAAAAATTAGATGGAACGGAAGAACCTCACAATATACGGGTCAAAAACTTAAGAACCTAAGAGTCTAATATGTAAAATATGAGAATCCAAGAGCAGATTAGCCAATATTTTAAGTAATTATTCGGGTAGATTGGGTAATTTTTTACGGATCCTTGCTCGAATTAACGTATTAAGGAATTTTTTTTCATTTAGCCGTTTGATCCAAATTAAAATTTCTACACGAATTATATATTAATACCCTAATTATCCGATTTGTATATGTCTTGGCCAAATTAGAATACATTAAATATTCAATTTGACTAAATTAAAAATTAACATTTTATTTTTTTTTCTCAAAAAAAAATACAAATATAAATTTTTAATTCATCAAGTAAAATTTAAATTAGGGATAACACAAATGAGAGATGAATTCTTCTACTAATTAATAATAAGGCTAAAATGGCGTTGTTTTTGTATTAGTGAAGAGTAAAACGACGTTTTCTTATTCGACAAAAATGAGTAATTTGACTAAAAGGTATGTTAACCAATTATTAGCCGAATTTTTTATGCGTTTTGCCCAAATTGCCGTTTTGACCTATGATTCTACCCCATTTTGCCCTTACCCATTTGCTCTTCCCTGTTTAAGACTTACAAAATAATTTTTCCTTTATACAAACATGGTAAATTAATTTTTTTTTTTTTTATGACGGTAGGTAAATCTATAATTTGTACGCAGTTCGCCCAATTTACTTTACAAACAATAGAATTGAGCATCTCTCTTCTGATCCTTTTTCTTAGGGTTTTCTTACTGGCAACCGAAACCTCCTAACGCATGGCGGGGGCTGGAATCCACCCATATCACCAGCAGTGGCCACCGGCAGCCGCTCCTCCGCCTCCACCTTCTGCAGCGGCTCCACCTCCTCCTCCATCCGTGCACCATACTCCTCCGGTCCTCGTAGACAATACCAACCGTGGTCCCTCGCACGATGAGGTAACTGTCGCGTCAATCTTCCAATTTTTTCCACACAAAATGCTCAGATTCAAAACGACTTGAGAACTGAAATTTCTGCTTTTAGGTTCGAACAATATTCATTACTGGACTTCCTGAAGATGTGAAGGAGAGAGAATTGCAGAACTTACTCAGATGGCTTCCTGGTTATGAGGCTTCCCAAGTTAACTATAAAGGAGAAAAGCCTATGGGTTTTGCTCTCTTCTCCACTGCCCAGCTTGCTATTTCCGCCAAAGATGCTCTTCAGGTTTTTCTTTCTGCTTATTGCAACTCAACTTCTTCAATTTATGATGCACATATTACTTTAGATTCACATCCTTTGAATTAAAATTTTATAGGAAATGGTTTTTGATGCGGAATCTAAGTCTGTATTGCATACGGAGATGGCTAAGAAGAATCTCTTTGTTAAAAGAGGTGAGATTCAACGGTCTTTTGTTTGTTCTAGACGTCAAGGTTTAATCATCGTTGATTGTAATGTATTGTAATTACAATGGACGGGATATGTTGTTTATGTTGCTAGAATAAAGTATCATTCGTTTTCATGCGGTTTGCTCACAGTGCTTTCATGAAGGATGGTGTTCTTTTAAGTTGGTCTGCTTTTCTAACACAATGCATTAACATTAGCATTGATGACGTATTTGGTGATTTCCCTGAGAATTATTTTAATTATAGCTATTGTTAGTGGAAATGGTCTATTTCATTCTTCTGCAAATGTTTTAATTGTTTCCTGTTAACATTTTAGTCTTGCATTATAGTCCCTAGTTAGTTTGAGGTTGTTGTTCATTGTTGTTGTTGCTGCATTGTAGTATTGATTTGCATTTATTACTTTTTTATTGATTCACAGGGATAGTAGCAGATTCTAATGCTTATGATCAAAGTAAACGACTGAGAACTGGTGGTGATTACTCTCACACTGCATATACATCTCCTTCTCCGTTTCATCCTCCTCCTCCTGCCCCTGTTTGGGGACCTCATGGGTATTTGTTCTTTCTTCTTTCTATCATTATTGCCGTTTGTAGCTTGTGCTTACCTGCTAGAATAGGATTTCTATGAAAGAAGGAAGGTTCAATCTGCGTATTTTAAATGACATTCTCTCACATACCTGTTCTAGGTATATGGCCCCACCACCCCCTCCATATGATCCTTATGGTGGCTACCCTGTTCCTCCAGTGCCAATGCCTGCTCCTGCTCCTATGCCAGCCCCTAGCAGTTATGTACCTGTTCAGGTAATGTTCATTTGATATGTCTATCATTTATATTGTTATGTGATCCACAAATGATCAGTCATGGTTTTTCCATATTTAATTCTATTCATAATTTTGTACTTGGACAAAAATCTAGTTGTGTTTACTACATCATCCTTCTAAATTTTAGTGGCTATATTTATTAGTCTAACGCTGCGTTACCCAACCTCTTCATTTTGCTACAAATATTAGTGTCTTATACTCAACACGTGGATAAGAATAAGGAACGTGGACACTCCAATTCAGACCAAAAAGTGCAAAAGTTATGGAAAATTGCTTTGATTGATACTTAGATATGCATTTGTTTGTGACAGCTGTACTTGTGTCTTGGTAACTGAGGTCTATCCCAAAAAGAATAGTTAAAGTCACAAAGTGTATTCTTACAAGTTACAATTACTTTGTAGTCCGTAAATATTAAATAATGACTTTAAAGATGTTTTTCTCAATCTGAAAGTAATTAGAAATTTTGAAAAATTCTCTTAGATCCTTCCATATTACCTTTGATACTAACTCCAGTTTATGGCCAATCTCACCAAAATAATGTACTGGAGCATTTTATGAGCTGGAAAAAGTGTAAATCTCGCAGATTTATAAATTTCTGCATCATGAACCATTTGGCCTAGCAAAATTTACATTTTTGCTGCACTTAAATGGTAAAAAAATGGTATCCAAAGATCACCAGCTTACCTCATTTTTCCTGCTCTCAAATATGTAAAAGAACAACACATAGAAGAACCATGTTAGTTATCCAATTTTCTCTCTTGGAAAGCCGGTCATGAATGCGCCTGAGTAAGAGTTTAGAAACTTGAAAGGTCATAGCTACTAAGGTTTTCCCATGATGCACTCATTTCATCAGTACCATTTGGAAGTAGGTAATGGTGGTATAGATATGGAACAAAGATACAAAGAGACTTTGGTTGGCCTAGGAGAAATAACTGATAAGAGAGAGGTGAACTTATTTGTCCATGGAGGGCGAGTTTGTTATTATCCCTTTTGCTTGAAATTGCTTTTATGTGCCTCTAGCATGCATAATTAAACTTTCTAAACAGCATTTCATGTGATTGTAGGAATGTGCCAGGACTCCCTAATTGTACACAAAACTATATATTGTAAATTCTTGGAAAATTTTTGTAGAAACTATATTTTGTACATGTAAACATCCATAAACTTTAATTAAGCTCTAGTGTGCATTTCATTGCAACATAACTTGTCATATTTAGCACGCACTTTGATTTTTTTGTATTACAGTTGATTATATAATTCTTGGTGTGAGGGATGCATATCAACCCATATTTTTTTCAATTTGTCTATGTTATGTACTCCCTTCCGCAATTCTATTTATATAGGAAAGATTTCATTTTGCAAACATTAAGGAGGGTGTACTTTTGTCAATATGTTTCCAAAATATCCTTCCCTTATCCTAATGATTTGTTGCATATTTTTATGCACTAAAGGAGAGAGAATGTGGTGGGGAGAGAAAAATAATGTTCAAAGTTAAAGAAAAAATGGCGGGAAAATAATAACAATGTTGCAAAAGTGGACTTTGAATTTGATTAAAGTTGATTCCTAGGTAGGAAGATCAAGAAACAAGTTGGGTGAAAATTTTTTTTCCCTATCAAAAACTAGGGTGGTGATTTTGAAGGAGATTTGAGGGGATTTCTAAGCAAAAATAGGGACAAGTGGATGTAGAAGAAGCAAGCACATGTATATATGGAAGCTTGTACTCTGACCCTATTAATACATAGATGCTGACTAAAAATAAACGTGAGCATCATTTTTCAATGGGAGGAGTAGAATTGTGTGAGATGAGTACATATGCTCAAAACTTGTGGTCATTCCAAAAGAACGATGGAAATTTATCGAATTTGATGATACATCTAAATTTTGCTTCATTAGAAGAACAAAACGAAGGTGATAGAAATGATCCAATAAAAGCATTAAACCTTTGTGGAGCATCAACTACAAGTCTCTCATTTTAAATAATTTTAAATATGACTAATTTACAATAATTTGACAGAAATGTAAAAATTGGTATCCCATTTTCATCAGCTGCTTATAATTTATTAGGAAGTGTTTTAAAGTTGGCAACAAATTTTGCCACTTTTTTCCCTCCATTAAATTTATTAAACTCAGTTTACTTACTCCCCCTCCCAACACCCCCCCCCCCCTCTTTAAATGTCCAATGTTAGTATTGATCTGAACCTTTTCATCGCATCACTCTCATCGGAGGAAGGAAAATACACACTTATTGGAGAGAGATTGAATAGTAATTTGGGGATTGCTTTACCACTGATTTTTATTTATTAAGTCAATAAAAATAATATCAAAGGAAAATAAGCTCATTTCTTTTCCTTTTTATTATCTCTTTTTATTTTCCTTCCCCCTAGTGCAAAAACCCAAACAAGGGCAATTTGGACATTTAACTCTTCACACCCACCTTAAACTTACCATTTTGGGAAAGTTTTTCTATATAAATAGAACACCCAAAACATAAAGTTTTCCTATATAAAATAGTATGTATTTAAGGTGAACCTAAAATTTAGGGAATTTCCACAACCTTGTTGTAGTTAAAGATTATTTATTTATTTTAAATAGGATATTCAATTTAATTGAAAACACGAATCTCTATTTGTTTATGCATCTTGATACAGTTATCTGAAAGCACAGCCTTTTTATTTTGCGATTGAGAGGAGACTGAATTGAATAAATAGTAAAACTGGGTGCCTTCTTAAGGATGTTAGATATATCCTATGTGAGTGTAAGAAAATAAATGATGTTAATCTTGTATAGATGGAATCTTCTCAATGTATAGTGAACTGTGTTTCTTTCATGCATGACTACTGGTTCTGGTTATAATGTCCTTGGTTTATTTGGTCTCTGATGAAGTTATTTATGTAAATGTCATTTTGTTTTAAAATGCTAAGGGGGTTATAAGAACTTTATTTTCTAACTTCTAAAGTTCTCTCTTTTCCAATAGTTTCATGGAACATCAGTTCTATTATTGCCTCAGTTTATATAAATTTTTCAGCTAGTGAATATCTTAGTGTTGTATAGCTTATCAATTTATCAACCTAGTTCTTCACTTCAATCAGTTGTCCTTTATATGGGGCATGCAATTCTAAAATCTGTTACGAAACGAAAGGGATTAACTATAAAAAAAATAAATAGGGAGAACTTTCCGGATCTGCAGTTTTGATCCTATTGTTGCAAAAACTCCTAGCATTGATGTTTCTGCAAAAATCAGAAATGGTTTTCTCTCTTGTTGTATAATGCTGTTGTATTTAAAATACTGTTTCCCTATGTCGTTTCATGGTTCTACGTTTTTTAATTTTCATTTGTACGCAACATTGTTGTGATCTATAGGGATTGAAGTGAGATGGTTTTTTGTGGGTATCCGGCCGATGAATACCCCTGTGAGACGGGTTAAGATTTTAATTTGGTGGGTTATTTATGGGCATTAAAATCATTATTCGCTGTGGTTTTGGGTAGGATGTGAGTTTAAGAATGAAATAATATTGGAAAAGTTTTTAAGTCTAAAAATAACTTTTAGACTAATTATATTTTTAGTTCACAAAAAGGTATTTTTATTCTTTAAAAGGTCATATTTAGTTTTAAAACTCTTAAAGTGTTGTATTTGTTTTTGTTTATAACTTGTTTATTATTAAAAAGTGGCTATATTGTATTTTTAAAAAGTATGGTGTATAAGTTTTTGAAGTGACCTTTTTTAAAATGAGGTAAATTTATGGGGCTATTTATGTCAAAACCCCTTTGAGAATACGGTAGAGGGTATCCACAAAAATCTGTTAAAAATTTGAAGTATTTTAATTTAATTAGTTATGGGCAGAAATCAAGATAAGTAACTATATATATCATTTACGTGTATATTGTTTAGAATTGTGTTTGCTACAAAAACTAAATGAAGGATTTTGTCGGTATTCGAATCATCTATCCCATTATTGCGGGTTTGAGATCGGTTTTTAAAATCTTAAATGGGTATGGGCATGGTATTATGAAAGAAATATTTTGCGGGTTTGATATCGGTTGGATATCAAAATTTTAAATGGATTTAGGTATGGATGTTTTAGCCATGGTTGCTATTATTACAGTGACTTCAGCCTGAGTTGCTGTTGTAGTCAGGTCATGGACTATTTAGACGATACATTCAACTTGTTCTTTTTATTTGCTTTCATGAAAATGTCTTCTACTTTTGACTATTCATGTTTGAGATAGTAGATCCAGTATGTA
The DNA here is from genome assembly GCA_949640765.1 of Croton laevigatus. NCBI lineage: Eukaryota > Viridiplantae > Streptophyta > Magnoliopsida > Malpighiales > Euphorbiaceae > Croton > Croton laevigatus. The sequence goes on along the minus strand of CATIWJ010480455.1, from coordinate 23,109 downwards.
GTTTTTCCTAACAATTACTTTCATATAGTTTCTCCTAGTAATTCCTTTTACTTTGATACTGATGCAGAACACAAAAGACAATCCTCCTTGCAATACCTTATTTATTGGGAATCTTGGGGAGAATATAAACGAAGATGAACTGAGGGGCCTTTTCAGTGTGTAAGAATGTCTTTTCCCTGGCTAGTTGTTTGAGCTACTTTATTTTATGAATTACCACTGGTAAGAGCATTATGGTCTTTTTTGTTCACATTTTGATTGTGCAGACAACCGGGCTTTAAGCAAATGAAAATTTTGAGACAAGAAAGGCATACGGTTTGTTTTATTGAATTTGATGTAAGTTGTCTGTCAGCAAAGATGCTTGATTTTGATTTTTTTATTGTTTTTGATAATAAATAATCTATTAGGGACATTCTTTAGTTTTATTTTTCCTACATGTTATGTGAGTTTGTTCCCAACTTTTGTAGGATGTGAACAGTGCATCCAACGTGCACCGTACTCTGCAAGGTGCTGTTATCCCGAGCTCTGGTTCTGTTGGAATGAGAATACAATATCCTTTTAGCATTTATGCTTTTGAAAATGACAGTTTGCGTATTCTGCTTTCTTTTATATAATATATTCTGTGTTCAATGTGGTCTTACCTGATCTTGCTTTGGAACTCCACTATAGGCTTCCTTAGCGAGTTAAATGATGATTTTATACATATTTCAGGTTTTCATTTCATTTATGAAACTCTTTGAATTTACCCCTTGCTTTATTTGGATTTAGAGTACTATGCAGCATGCACAAATTTCCTTTATATGTTTATGTTGGTGTGTGCACGAATTTCCTTTATATGTTTATGTTGGTGTGTGCCTTATAAAGCTATGTTTAACTTCTAATCTATATTTTGCTTATTCAAAAATATTTGTGATCCTTTTACCCTCACATTTTATAATTTGAGATTGTGAAAATGCATGTCTTTTCATTCTAGGGTTGGGCATTTTTTCCTTGGATTCAGTACAGCAACCAACTTTTAAAAGTTCGAGTACTTTTTTGTTTGTACTATCTGATGTATTTTGTTACATCTCATGTTGTTTTCTTTTTTGAGTTATTATGATTAAGATATGTGAGGTTATAAAAGCTTTAAGTTCGCATTGCTAAGGAGATGAAAAATGTTCAGTTTTTGAAAAGCTACTAATTGTATATCACGTCAAATCTCATGGATTCTTAGTGATGTGTTTTTTTGTTAAAGAACTTTTTCTTGGGAAACGAAACAAGCACTTTTGCTGTTCAACCCTGTGCTATTTGCACTCTGATTTTGATTCTCTTTTATCCTCCCATGATTGGGGGTAACGAGTTATGTAACCCTTTTTTTTTTTTTTTTAACGTGTAATATTTGCTTTTGTGATTCAATAATGTATTTGTCTTTTCCTTGACTGTATTTTGTTTACATTTTCTAAGAACCCATTTGGGAAAAGGAAAGATGGAAGCCACCCGGTTGCTTCTCCCAGTGCCAATGGAGCTCCACCAACATACCAGTAGCTTGAAGGGGATGTACTCTGATCTCTTTGCACCGAGAAATACATGATAGGATGCATCTTGCAGCTGTTCCATGCATCCATTTCATAATCAACATCAGCATTAGCATCCTTCTCATGTGCATGAACGCACATAGTGCCATCATGAACACCATTTGGTCATGTTATACCAATTTTCTGCAGGACATGCATTTGTCAGCAGCATATTTTGATGTGTGGATAACCTAATAGGAGCACAGATTTGTTTATCATTTGTAGAAGTGATGCATGGCAGTTTATTTTTGCAAGTTAATATTTGCTTTCCTTCTGCCTCTGATTGCCCATATTCTACATTAGTATTAGGAGATGATTTTCTGATAAGTCATCTTTCTACTTGTGAATTTTAACTCTCTTTCTAGTAGGCTCAATTACTATACATTACGTAACATGACATCCTAAGGCAGTTGATATTCTAATTCTCATGATTCATGACACAAATTCATTTCATGAATCATGTATTCTTATAGCCACTAACATAAAACCTTCTTTAGTCTTTTCATCATCCCTCCATTAGCAAAGCTAGAAGTAGCCACAATGATTTAGCAGTCAGGTAACTGAAAGCATAGTAATCTAAAGAATGTCTGGAAATATATGTCATTTGATTTATATGCAGGCCTTTTTCGGTACAAAAATGAGAAGCGTCTACTCGCTGCTGCTGCTTAACGACTGGTAATGTCACTTATTTTGGTCAGGCATTCTCATTTGGGTATGTTAGATTGTGGAGGTAAACTGAAGCAAATGTCTTGAGAATAGGGGGGCAAAGGTAGGTTGGTAGAATTCATGACTTTTTCTTTTTTTTTTGCCTGGTTTTTTTTACCTGCTGCAATTGGGAAGTGAAAACAGGCAAGTAAATAAACAAACGGAGGATGTAGTTTCTATCAAGTGTTAGGGTAAAGATTATTTTTAAGTGGTTAACTCGGTTTTGCCTGTTTCCAAATCTCTACAAATACATTTCTTCGTCATATATGTAAAATAAAATGTTACTTTGGAGAAACGTCAACAAAATAATCGGAACCCAATTATTAAAGGGATTATGATTTAGATATATTTTAAAGTAATACTTTTTTATTTGTTTCAAATCAGGCATTATTTGCCCCCAAAAATGTAAAAAAAGAAAAAATCAAATCATACTTTAGAATTTTAGATTAGGGGCAAGGGGGTCTCTTCTTTCTCCGTTATCTAGCGACCCATGTGAACATTGCTCAATAATTTTATTCATAATAACTTCACTCGAAAGATGTTCAATTTAATCCCAAAATTAATCGTCTCAATTTGTAATAATGTAACTTAAGATTTGAAATGCGGATGAAAGTGAAAAGAAACGGTGTGCAATGTGTTAGGCCCTCAATTAAAGTATTGTTGATTGAAAATAAGACTCTAGATTGGAATAAATTCGATCAGGTAAGATTCACCTAGTTTTAGTGTGGTTTTGAAGACTTTTCCAAAAGTTATTATTTGGCTGAGTTTATTTTATTTTATCTTTCATGCGTAGGACAAATATGCATTTGATCAATAAGTTGTAGTTATGGTCTTGATAAACAGTCTGTTCTCGTGTCCAAGCGGATAGAGTACGAATTTTAATGTTGATAAATTTGAACATGGATTGTTGTTTAATTAAGCAAAAACTAAAGCTTAAAATTGAAAGACGTTTAACAGTGGAAATTAAATATTTTTAAATTGGTAAGAACTATATTAATTTAAAATAAATGAGCGCACGTCCCAAATGTGATCATAGGAAGTTCTGCAATGCGATGCAATGAGCTCTTATGGTATCAGGACGACAAATCCATTTGACAAAGACATTGGGTAGTGAAGCTAATAAAGGTCGTACAAGCAAAAATGCAACCAAACTCAGAAAAGTGAAGTCAATAAAATTTTACAATTTTTTTAAAAAAAGAACCAAATTCAAAAAAAAAAAAAAAAAAAAAATCTTAAATTGGAGAAAATAAAAAGTTAAAAAACTTGAGAATCAATTAAGATCGTGCCACTTTGGTGGAACTGTTCCACGAAGATTGAAAGTGCACGGCGGAGAGCCAACGCTTCAGCCAATTCCGGAGCTAGCTGACTATCTGAAAAATCGGAAAATGCCTTAATGAAAGAGCCTTCTTCATCTTGAAATACAATCTCATAACCTGTTAATCTTGAGCCAGAAAAAAGAAATGCATCAACATGGCAAGATCAACTACAAAGAGGGGAAGGGACTGTGGAGTGCAATTGTTGCACGTATTGCTGAAACCAGCGGGCAGCGTCATGGGAAACTTAGCGGTAATCTTGGACCGCCGGTGCTGCCTGGTGCAAAATTCATCCGCAAGAAAATTTTTTGTTCTCTTATAGGAAGCTGTTTCGGGATTTCCAAATTGCCTAAGCAATATAGGCAACTTTTTCTTTGAGTTCCTTTAAGTCCAATGTTACTTTCCACACCACCAACTTCCCCAAGCCTCCGCACTTCATTAGCTTGCCTACAAAGAATTAAGGCATGGTGAATATCTTCTTCCTCCGTACAAAATGAGTATTATGTATCAATTTGTACTCTTCTACTCTTCAACTTGGCTTTAGTAGGCAAAATATTGCGAAGACTTTCCATTAAAAATCTTTTATCTTTATCTTTGGAGCCACATTGAGCTCCCAAATTTTACTCTTAACCCCTCCAAATTGTGCACATCTCTACCCAACACTCTTAACGCTAGGAAATAGCATGATTTAATACTATAGCCATTCCCCCCCCCCCCCCCCCCCCTCTTTCTCATAGTACCATATAAGTTCACCTTGTCTATGGTGAAGACTAAGAGGAATGTCAATGATAGTTTGCAAGTCCCCAACGGTAAGTGGCGGACTTATTAAAGGGCAAGGATGGGCTTGAGCCTATCCTGAATTTGAAAAAATTTATATATATTGTGGGCTGCCATAAAGAAAATAGAAAGGAATAAGAAGGAAGGAAAGAGAATAAGAAGACCTGTGGCCTATGTGATCTGTTGCAAAAATAAAATATAAAAATCAATGGACCAAATGTAATAATCACAATTTCTCTTACGTAACTGAGCAAGATGGTTAACCCAATGAGAGATTGATTTCCCAGTCAACTAGTAATAGGACAATCAGTATCAACATCAATTACCCTGTAAAATCTACCGCCTCATGAGAATTCAATTTCTGACATGTCAAATACAACACAGTTTCATCAATCGAGAACAAATGTACTTTTTTAAATTTTTTTAATGATTTTTGTTTTATTTTATTATTTTATTAGTTAGATGAATGTTATTTTTTTTAGGAAAACAATGATTAGTTAGATGTATATTATTTTTTTTTAAAGAAAAGAGTGATATCATATATTGTTCTTCATTGTATATTTTTATATAAAGTACTATGTATAAATTTTTTATTGATCTAAAATTTATTTTTTTAGTTTGTTTAAGATTAATTAGTTTTTCAAATATTGAATATATATTTTGATTATGAATATTTTAATAAATGAATTTTATTCATAATTATTTAATTTGTAAAATATAAATTAGGAATATCAAGAAAAAAGTTTTATTTTAATTTTTATAGGTATGACACTAGACAAATAGTTTGTTTAAGATTAATTAGTTTTTTTCAAATATTGAATATATGTTTGGATTATGAATATTTTAATAGATGAATTTTTTTCATAATCAGTTAATTTGCAAAATATAAATTAGGAATATCAAGAAAAAAGTTTTATTTTAATTTTTATAGGTATGACACTACAAAATTATTTTCAACCTAAAAGAAAACTCACATATGAATCATCACCACAAAGGCATAGTGAGTCTTCTGAGCATGTTCGATTGGAATCACAACCTCCAAAAGAAATTGATTCTCAACATTGTTGTAATGAATTGGATTTAGCAAACTTTCTTTCTGATTCAAGTGAAAGACCAAAAATTACAAATTATGATCCTAATATTCGGGAACTTGTTCGTAAAGCATACTTACAAAAAGGTGCTTGTCAACCTAAATAACATAATTTTCCATTTAGATCATTTGGAAAAGAGAGGCGAAGATTCAACCCAACATGGTTTCAGGAGTTTCATTATTTGTGATACAAAATTAAAAAAGATGAAGCTTATTGTCATTACTATTATTTTTTTAAGCAAGATATTAGAGATTAAGGTGGTGGTGACATATTTGTGAATATAGGTTTTTCAAATTGGAAAGATAAAAAGAGATTGAATAAACATGTAGGAGGTCCTGTAAGTGTTCATAGAATAGTTGTTAGTAAGGGTGAAAACCTTATGGCTTAAAGGCAACATTTCGAGCAATTAATAAACAAACAGTCCGACCTAACTAAAGCTGCCTATCGAACTCGTTTACTTGCTTCTATATGTGTAGTTTCTTTCTTATTAGAACAAGGACTTGCTTTTCATGGTCATGATAAAGGCGAGGAATCATCCAATCCAGGTAATTTTCTTACTTTTTTAATGTATTATGAAAAGCATAACAAGAAAATCAATCTGTTACATTAGATAATACTCCTCATAACTTGAAATTGATTTCTCCAAAGATTCAAAAGGATATCGTTTCAGCCTGTGTAGCTGAAACTACTTTGCTTGTAATAAAAAATCTCGGAGATTGCCCTTTCTTTGTGCTTATTGATGAATCTTGTGATATCTTTGTGAAGGAATAGATGTCTGTTGTTTTGAGATATGTTAATAAAGATGGTTGTGTAGTAGAATCATTTTTAGGCCTCAAGCATATGATCAATACTGATGCAATCACTCTTAAATCTGCACTTGAATAAATGTTTAATGCACATGGACTAAGCATATCTAGACTTTGTGGGCACAGTTACGATGGGGCTTGTAATATGCAAGGTAAATTTAGAGGACTTAAGACACTCATTTTATAAGAAAATGAATATGCACATATATTCATTGTTTTGCTCATCAACTTCAGTTAGCTCTAGTGGCAGTCGCAAAAAATAATGTAAAAGTTAGTTCTCTTTTTCATATAGTGTCTAGAATTGTGAATTTTATTAGAGGCTCATGCAAATGCAAAGAATTGCTTCGAGAGAAATAAGCTGCTGCAACTAGATTTGTTGAAAGTTCACTAAATGAAGAGGCTACTGCAGAAAAAGGTATGAACCAAGAGTATACATTGGCAAGGAGTAGAGATACTCGTTAGGGATCACATTATCACTTTATAGTAAGTTTGTTCACTCTGTATGGTCTAGTTATGGAAGTATTTGATGTGATACAAAAAACTGGTACTGATGGAGATCATAGAAGAGAAGCATATAAATTACTTGCCGAATTTGAATCTTTCAATTTTGTTTTTGGCTTGATTTTAATGAAATCAATATTATCTGACTGATGAGTTATCTCAAGCATTACAAAGAAATGATCAAGATATTGTGAATGCAATGAGTTTGGTTAAAGTAACTAAAAATATAATTCAGAAGATGAGAGATGATTCATGGAGTGAGTTACTTGACAAAGTTTTTGCATTATGTGCTAAGTTTAATATAGTTGTACTTGATATCGATGGCATGCAAGCAAGCAGATGACGTGAGGTTGAATAAGTGACTAACTGACATCTGTATCAAGTTGAACTGTTTTATACTATTTTAAACTCACAGCTACAAGAGCTAAACAATCGTTTTAATGAGGTAAATATAAAATTACTTTCTTGTTTTCATGTTTGAGTCCTAAAAATTCTTTCTCCCAATTTCAAAAGAAAAAACTAATTGATCTTGCAAGATTATATCCAAAAAACTTTTCAAAAGTAGATGTTAAATTTCTTTAAGAATAACTTGATGTTTATATAGTTAAAATGCTTTCAAAGCCTGCATTTTCGCAATTACAAGGAATTTCCACTTGCTCAAATATTAGTTGCAATAGCTTCGGTTGAGATATCTTTTTCTGCTATGAATATTATAAAAAATAAGTTATGTAATAGCATTAGGGCTGTTCAAAATAATCCGATCCGACTGATCCGATCCGAAAAATAGGATATCTGATCCGATTTTAGAGTTTCGGATATTTCGGATCGGATATCCGAAAATTTTGGATCGGTAATTTTTGATTTTCGGATATCTGATCCGATCCGATCCGAATTTTAATAAAAAAAATAATAAAAAAATTGAAAATTTTCGGATAATTCGGATCGATTATTTGGGTAATTCGGATTGGATATCTGCTTTTTAATTAAAAAAAATAAAAAATAAAAAATAATTAAAATCGGATATCCGATTTTTTCGGATCGGTATTTTCTCTGATCCGAAATATCGGATCAGATTATCTGATTTGAACACCCCTAAATAGCATAGGAGACCAATGGTTAAATGATATTATGGTTATTTATGTTGAGAAGGATTTTTTTTCAGAAGCGTTGATGAGAAATCGATTATACGACGATTTCAGAATATGAAGAATCGTCGAGTTGCATTGTAATTATGAACATTCAAAATTTATCAATATATATTTTTAGTTATTATATTAATTTAATTTCACCCATCCTGTGTATATTTTATGGGTCCGCCACTACGCTAAAGAGTTCCATGATCTTTGGAATATCCCACCTTTTCTCACCATCAATGAGATCCTTCACTGTCATATCAACCCCTACAAACATCTCCCCATTCTCAATTAGAGAAGGTTATCAAGGATCTTGTTAGCCCTTTGAAGGGGGAGGGGATGAACTAGTTGGCTTACTGAAAATTTGACGGAATTTGGCGGTTAAGAAAAGATTTAGAAATGAACAATAAGAGTTTATAGTGATTCAGATTCTAACCAATCCTATGTTCACTTTTTCAATTTTTTCAAAAATTAGGTTCCACAATTCAACAAAAAATACAATGGTATTTTCTAAGCTTTCTCCAAACTTAATGTTTTTTGCTCTCACTTAAACCTTACATCAACCTAATCAATTAACAAAATTTACAAGTACAAATGTTTGTTGAAGAAATAAAGAATGAGGTTGATTAATAAAGAAGGCTCTTGAATGTAGTAGTTGTTTTTGAGAGGCTATTTATACCCACAAAGCTAAATAACCATTGCCTTGATCTTGAAAAACTTCTTTAGAAAGCATTCTAAAGGAGCCATTGCGAGCGCTACACTTGTTGGGTTGCAAGCGTTATCACTCACAAACTCTTTAAAATAGGTACCTGTAAATTTTGACAAGCATTTAATGCATTTGTTGTTAAGGGCGTCGTGAGTAATACATTCCAGAGTCACGAGTGCTACATGGTCATTAAGTTTGTTAAAAACCGTTAGGTAGGTTGCGAGTAAGGTAGTAACAATCATAGCGAGAGACAGACATCACAAGCTATACCTTTGTACATCACGAGCGCTATGGTCTACACTTTGTCTACTGGGACTTCTTTTAAGATGTCACTAGTGTTATGGCGTGGTGGGGAGTGCGACCTGCTATTTTTTTTATTCTTTATAAGTTTTTCACCATTTCACTTACAATTATCTAAGTGTGATACTTGGGTTAGTTTGGTAATATCTCTGTGCACTTGGATATCAGTAGTAACTTATAATTCAAGATGTTTGAGAAAAACTCAAAACTAGAGAATCATTTGCACCCCTTTGTTAGCCAAAAAAGAAAAAAAAAAAAATTTTTTGGCATCACCTTTGCATGACAATCTCCTTTTTTTTTTTTTGACAAATATATTGAGTTATAAAATAAAATTAAAATGCACAAGTTTCTAAATTTCAAGAGTGAAGTATGAATGCAACGTTTTTAAGATCCTCCTTTAAACATGTGCATGATTAAAAAGAAACTCAATTGAATAATCATTTAACAAGTTGAAAATTGGCACAAATGAATAATTTGCATAACTCAATTATTTCTCCCTCTTTGGCAAATATCAAAAAATTTAAAGAAGAGAGAAATGATGAACCAAAAGCCAATTTCATTAAATTGAGAAAACTAGTAAAAGAGGGAAAATAAAATATGCACAAAATACTTGAATGAAATCATAGAAAATATGAAGAACTCAAGAAATCACTATCATAATTTCCATTTTCGTCAACTTCTTTTTCTTGATTTTGGCCAAATATATAGATTCACATCTAATGTTTGCACCTTTTCTCAAGTGGCATTTTAACGTTTGCGTGTGTACAATTTAACACTTCACATTCTAATTTCTTTCATAGATTAACACCTTGTATATGCCAAAAACATGTGCATGAAACACACGAGCAATTTTGGAGCCAAAACATAATTTTTTTAAACCAAACTTTATCTTTCTCAAAAAATTAAGGACAAAAATCATATTTTCCTTTTTCTTCTTCCACCATTAGCCCACTTTTCAGACCAAAATTTGGAAGCTCCATGCCGCTACCACAAGGTCTAGACCGTCGAGCTGTGACCACTGTTGGCTAGCTCTCGCCAAGGTAAGTCTCATGGTATTAGAATCTTCGTCGACCAATGATATTAGATGGTGAAATAGCCATTGAAATGTTTATGACACCCACCATTCAATTGTTTCTCTCTTTCTCCACCAACAACGATCTCCGACCATCGATCGATAATAAGGAAAGCATCAATGGAAAGGTATCATCAAGGGGAATCAAAATATGCCTTAGTTTCACTGCAGCATCACCGAAAAGCCTTGAAAACTTGTTAGAAGTTCTCTTAGATAGACTGTTTCAGTCCATTCGCCCTTCCACCTATCGAATGGGAAAAATAAGATCTGGTTAGATTGGACTCATCGTGTACTTTAATTTTATCTATTCATTTACTCCAATTGGTATATGAATTAGAAAATTAGGTTTTAGGTTTGGTAAATTTTGAAATAGTTGGAGGAAGACAATAAAATTTCTCATTGGTCCTTGATTAAAAATTATATTTTGGTCCCTAAATAGTGTTTCGGCAAGCGTGATATTGATCCGTGTCAAAACTTAAACGTGAGGTGTTAAATTGTCCACACACAAAATTTAGGTGCCACTTAGAAAAAGCTGCAAATGTTAGGTGTCAATTTATATATTAGGTCTTTTTTTTACTTCTTCTACTCTTGCTTGAGTACTGGGCAAAATCATTTTTTGCCCCATATACTATTGTGCTTTGTGACTTTTAGCCCCTGAGTATATTAGTGGGTACTTTTAGCCCCTATACTACCAAATAAAGGTACTTTCCAGCCGGCCGGCCGTTTGAACCATTTTTTTCCGGCGACAAATCTTGCAAATGAGTATACCAAATTGAAGCTCTCGGTGTAAGGATTCCAAATCTGGTCTCATATCTATCGTCTAACAACCGGAAGACCTCGTTTTATGTGTTTTAAAGTTTTGAAGAAAAAACTTTAAACATGTAAAACGAGGTTTTTTGGTGGTTGGATGATAAATATGAGACCGGATTTAAAATCCTTACATCGAGGGCTTCAATTTAGTATATTCATTTACAAGGTTTATCGCTGGAAAAAATGGCCGGCCGGTCGGAGGGGTCTAAAGTATCTTTATTTAATAGTATAAGAGCTAAAAGTGCCTACTAGTATATTCAGGAGCTAAAAATCCAAAAACACAATAGCATAGGGGCCAAAAGATGATTTTGGCCTGAGTACTTATACAACCTTGAAGTAAAGGTCTAGGGGCTATTTCATAGTTGTCTGCTCCACTACCATCATTTGAGCAAGAGCAATGATGGGAAGCACTACTACAAGACTCTCCCATGGTGGATATTTCCTAAGAAGTTTGATGATTGTCCTATCAGTGTAGGTGTGGTGACCCTTATGTTTAACTTGAGTAGTAGTGGGAGGTGGTGATGGAGATGATGAAGGACAATTAGTTCTTGCTCTTTTACAGGGCTTTTGAGAAGGTCGAGAAGGAGGAGCTTGAGGACCCTAAGATGATTTAGAGCCTTTATATCTATGGGTTCATTGCTTATGATTTTGGCATCTTTTTGGAGCCAAGTAAGGGTGATATTTTAGAATTATCTATGTTGGTGTCATTATTTAGGTAGGCTTCAAAGGTGAAATGTTATTGTGGAAATAAAAATACATGAAGTGACTAGGAAGGAAATGGATATGCTATTAAAGGGCCTATTTTAAAGATCATGGATATGGTATAGGACATAAAGCACTATGTTATAAGGTAGTTACCTATAAGCACTATAGAGAATTACTAGGTCTTTTTGGGCAACCTTGCTATGCCCATCCTTTTTAGCATAGATAGAGTTGCAAATAACTCTATGAAGGAGCCGATAAGAAAAGGATCGAAAAGACATATTTTGAAATATTAATGTCACGGCGTCATTTATAAAGAGATTCCTTCAAGAATTGGTTAGGTCTTCGGCATTTACTTCCCTAACGATTATTGGTCTACCTTGTGAAATAGGTTTCAAGGTCATGTCTAGATAGGTTATGATCTATCTAAAAAATTTGAAGGTTACATGGTCAAGAATAATATATGATTTATTATCTCTATTATCAACTCGGGTAGCATATACATGAAGGGTAAAGTCAAGGTTTTATAGTCATCTAAGGTAATGGAACAAATGGTAGAAAGAGAAACATTAACTATTAGTGTGTGTACCTCATCTTGGAAACCCAAGGTTGCAAGAGCATCTTGATTAAGTGTTTTAATCCCATGAAGCTTTTTTGGCATAGAGAGTTGAATTGTTGAGTGATAGAATATGTTTAAAGAATTTTTTTTTATATCTGTTTTTTTTTTTTTAACAAAGATACATCTACTCTACTCTCTATCTAAAAGAGAGGGGGGAAGCAAATCAAACCCAAACACTGAGACTTAGTAAAGAGTACCACTGAGATACTTCTTTGTTCGTAATGGGATTTGAACCCACGACTTCAATATTGTTAGGAATCACGCTCAACCTGTAGACTAGATAGTTGTTTCTTAAGATTTTTTTTTTTATATATCATTCACTAAGAATTGCTACATATTTATACTAAGTCTACATCATCTAATTAGGTATAATTGCACTATTACTTCCTATAATCAAGCTACTATATATATACATACTATTGATTATATATATATATAATGCCCAACTTGTTACAAAGATAAAGATATTCAACCCAATTTGAGAACTCCAACCTTGAGAAACAAGCTGCATTTAATGCATGCCAAGCTTTAGTGGAGGTGGATTGTCAAAAAAATGAGCAGTATGACTGAAGAAGATCAAAAGGAGTCAGATTCAGAGTTATTTGCAACTCCAACCCTGAGCTAAGGGACCCGGTGTCCAATTGTCCAACCTAACCACTTTCTCAACCCTGAGCTGTCTATGTTAAGGGCCGAAGCCCAATTTCCTCAATCCTTGGTGGCAAATGAACTGCACAAGGTACATCAGAAACGAAATGGAATAAAAAAAATAAATAAGGAGAAAGGAAACAGAGAATCAGAATACATTTTCTTGTTTGATTATGCTCTAGAAATGAAATAATTTGCTCTTGATTCCTTTTGTCACTGTTTGATTTAAATTAGGGAATCATCATTGTTATTATTTATTTATTTATTATTATTATTCATTTATTATTATTATTATTATTATTTACGTATTTATTTATTTATTTATTATTATTATTATTTATTTATTTATTATTCATATATTTACTATTATTATTTATTATTATTATTAATGTTTTTCTTTATTATTATTATTATTATTATTATTATACTTGATTGAGAAAGAGAAAGAGAATAGAAAATCTTAGGGGTTGGAGAATTAGCTTAGAGGATTTTAGGAGAAAGTCAAATTAAAAATGGGTAAAGGGGATGATTAAAAAGACCAAATATAGGTCCTTTCCTGATTACTCTCAACCAAATACCTCTTTAATATAGAAGAAGAAAAGGAAGAGAAAATTTTTTTATAATGGGTAAATAATTTTAAAATCCCTAATGTATAGACAATTTAACTATTTAGTCCCAATATTTTGCAAAATTAATTTATTCATGCTTATTATTTAATTCTGTTACATATTAGTCTTTCCGTTTATTAATGTTAAAAGTAAACATAAATTATTTTGTAAAACTAATTTATCCATAGTTATCCAATTGGTGTTGACTTAATATTAATCATATAAAAATCTCTTTTTTTTAATTTAACGAATAGAAATATTATTATTATTTTTCCTTATTGATTAATTAAATTAAGTTTGATAAAAGAATTGCTACTTAAATTGAGTTCGGAGTAAGAAATAAAAAAAATGAAACAATTAATGAAAAATTTATATAAATAAAAAATATTATTTTTGAAGGGGAAGAGATTTTATCAGATAAAAAAATTGATTTTGGGGAAAAATAAATATTGTGATAGGAGAAGTGATTATATTTTTATCTTTTCAATTTTTATTTATTAAGATATTATTAAAACAAAGGTATTATTTTTATATCATGTTAATTTTTGTTTTAGTTTTAAATTTTTTTTATTGAAATTTTAATAAGAAAATAAATGTAAGGACTAATATGTAGAAATAAATCCAACAAGAGGGATTAATAAATTAATTTTACTAAATAATTTATGTCTATTTTTAACATAAATAAATGGGATATTAACAAATTTGGTGTTTTTTCTGATAATATATACACATTTGGTGTTGAAAAGAAAATAATTCTGAATTTGGTGTTTATTTGAAAAAATTTATGGATTTGGTGTGTGGCACTGGCTCAGTCCATTGCGCTTGTTAGAATGGCACAATGAGTGGCGCAATGCTCACAAGATAATAACTGTTCCATTTTGCTTGTTATGATAATGTTTGGTTTCTTGTCACTCTCCTTTTTTTTTTTTTTTTTGTTAGTATTTGTATAATTATTAGTTTGTAATGATGATGATAATGATTGTGTGATTTTGCTTTTTTAAATAAAAATTTAATTATAATAATTATAATGATTGTGATGATTATTTAATGATTAAGAAAATAATAATAATAATAATAACTTCAAATAATAATAATAGTTATTAAATAAAATGGAAAAAAAAGAACTTAACAATTTACAGCAATAAAAATAAAAAAGGCACATAAAAATTCTAGTCTCAAAAAAAGCCACACAAAGAGTAGTCTAAAATTATATAAAATATAATTTACTATATAAAATATAATTTTTTGTATACAAAAAATAAACCAACCATTTATTTTGTAGTCTAATTAAAAAAAATTGCACCAAACATTTAATAAAATTACTAACCTTGATACGCAGAAAATCCCTTCTTTTTCTTTTTCTCTTTCCTTTCGAAGATTTCAAAAACAATAACAAATTTGAGCCTGCAAATAATAAATTAAAATATGGTTTTAGTAAATGTTAGTGGATTATTAATATGGTTTTGACTATGCATAAAACTACCCTACGTATTACATTTATTTATAAATATTTAATTATAACATCTCAAATATCTAACCAAAAAAAATTTTCTATTATTTGCTGAAAATATTCATTTAAGTCTACCCACTTTCTTTTTCTTAATTGAAACAAGGCAGTGGAAGGGACGAGACAGACTTCTATGCGCCAAAGGAACCGGCGCAATGGACACGTGGCACACTCGAATGAGGCATGGGCGGAGGAGTGGGCAGAGGGGTGGTTAAATCAAGACCATTGCACCACTTTGATAAGCACAATGAAGAAAGCTGACCAAACATACTGAAACAAGGCACCGAAAAAGGAGCTCAAAACAGGGGCAGAGATTCTATGCGCCATGGGAACCGGCGCAATGGATGGGATCGCGACAAATGGCAATGCGGTCACACTTCAACCCGCCACTTACCAGCGCTATGAATGAATGTTTGACACGTGGCGTTGGCTCCCTCAACCCGCCACTTCAAATGGCGCGATGCATGTGTTGTTCACACGTGGCATAGGCAGTCTGTCAATCATCCGACGTGGCGAATATTTGGTCCTATTGACTCTTTATTTTATTGGTATGACTGGCGCATTGGTCCATTGCGCTTTTTGAACTGGCGCAATGGAAAAGTCACCTTGCCACCTCACTTAAAAACACACCAAACTTGCAATTTACTACTTCTCTATACCAAATCTATTAATAATTTGCTTAATTACACTAAATATGTCATTATCCCTAAATAAATCCCTAAAAAAATGGAGAGATACCCGTGACTGAAGCTAGAGGCAGGAGGTGGAGTAGCTGGTGCTAGTGTATATAAGGTGAAGAAGTAGCTAGAGTGGGAGGCAGCAATGTATATGAAAGTGTGAATGTGTCAAATCATATCAAATCAATAATTTTTTTTTTTCAAATCATGAAATGGTAAATATTTTATTTTTTCTGGAAAAAAAAAAAGTTTATCATTTTATGATTAAAATAATATCTTGCTATCTTATTATTTATTCTTTATTTTTTTATAATTTTTTTTACATTTATATTCATTCAATATAAAAAATAAGCTATATATGCATTAAAGATAAATTACATCCATTACAAAACAAGTAGCATAATTATCCTAATTCAATAAAAGTACCAAAATCTCTACGTATACAATTGAGAGACGTCTGGAGTGGCTTAGCTCGTTTGCCACATCCTCCTCCTCCTCTTGCTATGACACAATTTTAAATTTAATTGTTTGAATTTGTTTTTCTAGCTTCTTGACTATTGCATTCTAAACATTTTTCTCATTAATCAGCTTAAAAAAGCATCATTTTCGCTATAGGAGAATGCGGCTCATCAATCCATTTAAAAAAACGACAATTCCTTTCCTTTATTGTACCCAAAAATTACCGTCATACGTTTGCAAATAATAACTTTTACTTATTCAATCAGTTTAAAAAGAACCTGCCAATTTGCGTAGCCATAGAAACCTCTGCCAGGATTGTCATCAATCCATGAAGTGTACACTTTCGCATCTTCATCACACCTACACTTGACCGAAGTTTGGGAGTCAACTGTTTCACACTTGATCTAATTTTGAAAAAGTAGCAAGCTACACTGTGTCACATACGCTACGCTACACTAGCAAAAACACTCCATGACCAGAAGTTGTGACCTCGTGCGCTACATTCAAAAATTATTTTCATGCTCTTTTAAATTACCTAAGAGGATTTTAAAAGCAATTCGCACAACAATTTTCATTTGACTATGCAATTAATAAAATTTTAGTGATGACACACAAAAAGATCATGACAGAGAGATTATACAATTAAAAAACACACACTTCAAAACTCAATCAACACCAAATTGAAATGTCAAGTCCGAAACTTTATATATTGACAATGTTATTTCAAAACTCAAGTGAATGGTACTAGCAGGCCCGTTGGAGGCTCTGTGCAAGCAGTGCATTTACACAGGCCCCCATTTTTGCTCTAGGAATTGAACCTGGGTCAAGCAGTTCATTTTATTAAGTATTTTTCACTGAACAACTCTCAAATACATGTTTTTTTATTTATTTTAATTATATATATCATAATTTTTATAGACCTACGCCTAATTTTAATACTTTGCACATGGCCTCTTAAATTTATGAAACGGCCCTGGGTATCAGTAGCAATATAGTGCTTGTATTCTTAGTTTATGTAGAAAATTAAAACTTAAATCAGAAAGTTCCCATATTAGCTTAAATATTTTAGATGGTTGGGAGAGGTATATTCCACCACTATAAACCTTAGTGGTTGTGCAGCAGATGAGGTACAACCCACATGAGCTGGACTATACTTAATGGTTATACAAAATAAAAGAAAATGGTGTGAACAATGAATTAAACTTGTCCAAAGTTACTGGCGCTTGTATTCTTAGTTTCTTATAGTGTTGGATGTCTAATTTCATAAGCAAGCATGCTTAAGCCCAAACTATATCTGCCAAATTATGGATACTTGATAATTATCATTGATGTTTGTTAGAATATATGTAGGGGTATATAGGTAAATGCAGATACATATGAGGGTCTATAAATATTTGTAAATATTACTAAATTAATTGATTGAGAGAAATTTTTACCCAAAATTAGATTCTGCTTAATGTTTCTCAAAACTAAAACATGTGCAATATATTAACAAACCAGTTATATATTAGCATAGAATAACTTAATTTACTTAGGAATATTCTTATATGTATAAGGAATTAATAAACACAATAACTTTCCACATCTCTGGACTAACAAAACCCTAATAATAATAACAAAATGCAAGATAGTAGCCAAAAAAAATAGCACCCAAATCCCATTACAAAGGATAAATTGCCTTTTGCTACAATCTAACCTGCAATATCCCAACTTCGGTTCAGATTTTTCTAAACTACAAGCTAGCTATAAAATCAAAGACAATAGTTAGTACTACCTACAAAAACATTGTCAATTCAGTGGCAAATATCTAGACAACCTTCACAAAATAAATAAACCTTCATTTCATACTTCTCTTGAGAATATAGGTCATGCTGGGTTCACCATAGCCGGCTGCTTCGACATCCACATTTAGATGTCCAACCACATTCCCTGCAATGAAAACCACCAATGTATCAACAACAACTGCCAAGTTTTCTTGTATACATTGATTTGTAAAGTTATGTAGGAATGGAGCGGCCAGCACATTGGAATGTTATGTCTCCTGTCACCCAATCTTTAAGGACTTCTCTGTTGAAAAACAGCACTCACAGTCTACATGGACAAAATGAGTTATGCTAGCCTAATGTCACATTCTCATATCTTACCTCAATTTAGATAATTAATACAAAGATACAAATGCGCAGTTCAACTTCATATGTAGGAAGAATGTGGTTTTGAATATTGATTTAGATGAAAATGATGAAAACTGCAAAATGCGATGAAAAATGCAGTGAACCATTTGGTCCCATTTGGTGAAAGTAAACAAAGGTTTTCCTCATAAACACCAACAAAGTATTTGTACATACCTAAATAATAATAGAAGAAGAAAAATCCATCGTAATCAACTCTCTTATGGCCATGGCTTATTTTATTTACAACAAAGCGTCCAATATTATTATACACTACAAATCAAACATTAGATTCAGCAGCAAAAAATGGAAAACAATATCGAACTCTTTAATAAATAAATTAAATTAAAGTTGGAGATAATTAACATATGGCTATCATGTACCAGCTTGGCCTTCACAACCTTCCTCATTACAATTGGCTCATCATCAATAGGCATTTTCTTCTTCCCACCTCATTTCGATGCTTTCTTCTTGAAGTTGAAGTCCAGTGATTTCACAACTACTAACAGGGAGCTTTTGTTTCCCCTCTTATCTTGTATGTTTCCCCTGTAGAGGCTGTGAGTACTGTTTTTCAACAGAGAATTCCTTAAAAGATTGGTGACAGGAGACATAACACTCCACTGTGTTGGCCAACCCTTTACAAATACACTACAAATACACGTATACTGACTCCATTTATGGGTTCAACACATTGTTTGAAGAAAACTTGGCAGTTTGGTGTATTTTGCGGTGGTTGTGTGGATTTTTGCCGCTAAATTGACAATGCTTTTGTAGGTAGTAGTAACTATTGTCTTTGATTTAATAGCTTATTAGCTTGTATTAGTTTTATATATTGTATTAGTTTATAAATTGTAGCAAATACTCCCTTTCCCTACTAATAGGAGTTGGGGATAGCTTATCAATCACAAGATTGCAAGTTTAAAAGAAACAAATTAACAGAAAATTAAAAGCATAAAAAGAAAGCATCAAAGTTAACATACATACTTAACAATCACAAAAGAACTACATTTTAAAATAAAATTTTAAAAAAAAATTAAATTAAAAAACATTAGAATCAAGAACCCATTATGGTTAGAATCATCTTTTAAAGCTTATTAATTAAATACCAAAGACTCATTTTCAAAAATTATCTCCTAGGACATTTTGTAAAAGAGTTACTGGAATCGACATGTTACCTATCCCGATGATTTGAGTGTCTTATATTTTAGCTCCTTCTCTTCATTCACTATCTTACTGGAAAGTCTACTTAATACTTAGGACGGGGAAGATATCCAATAAAAAGCTTACAAAACAGGCGCATAAATAAACACAACATTTGAAAGAAAACTAAACAATAAGCTATTTTTAATATTATTCTTCCCCTGTTGCCTCCACCTCCATTTCTATCTCTCTCGTGGACGAGTGTTCTGTTCATCTCGCAAGACTTTAAGTCTGAGTTCGGCTTCCCTTAATTGCTCGTCCTCCTTTCATTAACTTTTCAAAAAAGTGTAATAGGAGGGCCTGGCATTTGGTGTTTTTGTTCTCTGGAGTGGCATTCACAAGTAAGGGTTCCAACAAATGTTGGAAGTATGCATTAAAATATAAACTTTCGAAAATAATCATAGAAAATTAGAAACTTCAGGTTATTCAAACACTCGGTATCGGTTATTTCCACAAAGCAGTATTGCATGCCGACCCGACTGACGGGAATAAATTATGCCCTATATATGCAATATATAAAGATCTGATAAGCAAAAGGCTGAAAAATAAAATATAAAATAAATGTTTGGTTTAAAGCAAATATTGTTCAAAGCATACATAAAGTTTGTTGACAACTACTTACCTAAAGAGCGAAAAGAACCATGGCCTTGAAAATTTCTTCGGGCCAAAGAACTGGATTGGATGGACTGAAGAATGTAAGTGAAAAAATTACAATTTTATAGATGAAAACGAAAAAAAAAAATCTTACCCTTTCTGCGAGTAGCTCTTATTTATACAAAATAAAAATAAAATAAACTTATTTACCTGTAAATCTTCCCTACTCCATCCATTCCACCATAATAAAAATCGAACTCTGAGTGTTTTTCCAAAATAGCTTGCAGCTCCACCATTTTCCAGATAACAAATAGTAATCTCTAGAACATGAGATTAACTTTACCATAACCCTCTTAAACTCTTGTTTTAATTTTAATGCGCACAGAGACTGAGAAAGATCAGATCCCCTTTCTGAAAGCTTAGGGCTGGCTCTACTTTCTTCCCGGAACACTAATAGAAAACTCAGATAATCTGCTCAGACACGTTGAGATTGGAGAAACAATATTAGGTGAGCGGATAACAACTCGTAACCCTACCCCGCGTCTTCCCCTGAACTTTCTCCTGTCCGTCAGCCATAGATTGAAGAAGCCAAGAAGAACAAAGCAGAAGGAGAAGGGAAAGGAACGGCACTGGCTAATTAGAGAAGGAGAGAAGAGGTGGACGAAGAGGGAAGGAAAGGAGGACGGCAGGTTTTGAGAGCGTTAGACTTAGGGTTTCTGGAGAAAGATACATGAATATATATAGTGGATTCGGTTTTTTTGTTTGATTCGATTTTGGCTTTTTGTTTGATTCGGACACTTAGAACTATTTAAATTTGTAGAACTATAGACCAAATCAAACCATTTGATTAACCAATTTTTCATATTATTTCCATTTTAGTTCAGTTATCGGTTTTTAAGTATTCTTGCTCACCCCTGTTAGCTGAAATAATTAGAAAGAAAAATTAAACAAAATAAAATATATTATCTCTAATTTTTTTGAATTGTTTTTTTTTTTTTTTTGGGTAAAATTTTTGAATTTTTTATATTTCTATTTATAGTAAGTTTTGTAATTGTTTATTATTATTTCTTTATTGCTATTGGTGAAAAAATAAAGTTTATAAAGAATTAGTAATTGTTTATTATTATAATGTATTGGTATTGGTGATTTCTTGGTATTTGTATTTTTTTTTAACATAGATATCCCTAAATCTATCCTATTCTAAGGGGTGGTATTTGTGTTTTTTTTTTTTTTTAACATAGATATTCCTAAATATATCATATTCTAAAGGGGAAGAGGAGATATGAGTCGAATCTGGATTGTGTCGGGAGAAGCTCAGCGCTTTAACCAACTAGGCTGATACTTGTTCCTTGGTATGTATTTTTTAAGGGTGTAAAGAAATGAAAAATTGGAAGTAGTAACAAGTTAACATAGACATACTTAACAATCACATCAAAGAACTTTTTTTTTTTTTAATATAGATCAACGAAGTACATTTTAAAATAAACTTTTAAAAAAAAATTAAATTAAAAAATATTAGAATCAAGAGCCCATTATTCTTACGATCATCTATTAAGATTTATTAATTAAATCCTAACTCAATTGACAAATTATTCAACTTATTAATCACAAAATAAAGTTATTTATATGTAAATCTCCCTTATTCCACCTATTCCAATATAATAAAAGTCAACTTGAGTGTTCTTTCAAAACACCATATTCACTTTGCATATCAATAAAAGCATCTCCATCATTTTCTGCAGAATAAAAATCTAGCAAACACTTATTTAAATATTTATTTTTCTTCATGCTGCAAGTATAATAAAATCGGAATCAATCGTCTACCAAGATGTAAATTTATTCCTTTTTCAATATTAACTGTTACATTTGCTGTTTCTTAAATGCTCTATCTCTAGCAAAGTACTTGAAATAGATTAATTTAAACAGATTAAATTTGTTTTCCCCATTTCCCTCCATTAATTTCCTACTGAACGTCCACATTTTTTGTTTAATAGTTTTTAAGAACTCAAGGAGCTTTAATACGCAACAATGATCTATCTAGAATAATGATTTTATAAATTAAAAATCAAATACTGACCTGCACCTGCTGGCTGTGGCCGCTGTGATGGACAGCTCTGTGCGTGTGTGCAGCCTTCACTTACGTAGTAGCAAGACTGCCGGTTACTGGACCAGCTTCGACTGTCAGAGGGAGGCCAACAGGGGGCGGGGTGGTGAGCGGCGGATACAAATGGAAGGGGAGAGGAAGAAACGAAGAAACAGCTACGGAAATTTTAGCTTTAGCTAAGGTACTGCTTCGTGTATTTAAGTCTCACAAAACAACCTAGTTTCAATCATGGCTTCAGTAATCAGTTCGATTCAGATTTTGAGTTCAAACGAGCCGAATCTGAGTTTAAACTTGATATGCTTTTCTTTAAAATCAGCATGATAAGATCTAAAGTTTACTTTGTTTAGCTCGTTTACAATCGTATATGCACTATATTTTTTCTTTTTTGTTTGAAAGATGAGAATTCAAACCATAGACTATAATCAAATGTAAATTTATATGTTAAATCAAGGATTTCATATTTTTAAATCAAGGATGAACTTCAATTTTATTTAGTAATATAAAATCATAACAGTAATTATAAATATTAATATTTAATTATTTCAATTAACTAATATGCAAAATAAAATCTTTTACAACTTTTCTCGTATGATCATTCTTGGGAAGACTTATGGTGATTTCTTTGTTAACAATTATCTAATTACCTTGAGAACACAATGATTAGTAATGCTAAATTATCATTTCTTTCAATTGACTACATTTTCAAGTTTCTTTCACCCAGTGTCTGGACATCAAACTATACGCACAAACTAGACTAAACTCGAGTTTAAAGGAACAGTTAAGGGTGACAAAACTCTACATACCGTGTTTCAATTGACTGCATTTGAAAATCCTAAACCCTTCTTCACCCCCACTCTAATTATTTCAAAATTCCTCCTGATGAAACCAACCATTAGAATTATTTCTTAATACAACAGAGTGGCAATCCTGTTCCTTTCAAACTGGTTATAAGCATGCCTAGTTCTCAAGAACAAAAGCAAGCTAGAAGCTAATCCCACAACAGATAAGCATCCCCACCACAAAAATGTTAAGAAATAGCATTGCCTTCCCATACAAACCACT